>VZTM01022120.1:0-48734 GCA_013400555.1 Jacana jacana | reverse complement strand
CCCCCCTTATCAGGGGACTAAGTGGAAGATGACAGATGCATGTGATAGATGCTGTTTTCTCTGGATGCCCTGATCCAGCAGTTTGGATCCTGACAGCTGCTCTTAGCAGAGAGAATTTCACTATTTGCTTATACTCTGAGACAAACATACGTAAGTGTATTCAAGCTTGTAATCTTTTCATTGCTGAAGTGGCTGAAGGCCTTTTCAACTGTTGCTGAGTTCACGCAGATCCTTCTGGGAAGGGAATCGAGAGGTGCCAGAAGGCAGCTGATAAAGGAGAGGGCTTGGAAACCTCCTCACCACCTTTTTTATTTGTGTGAAGAGCAGATCATTGGGACAGTGTTTATTATAGACACAGGATACAGCAAATAAGAATAGCTGTATGACAGAAGGAAATACACAGGCATCACTTAGCATTCCTGCCCTTTATTTAATAATTAGCCTTTCTGGCTGTAGATGAGAATGACTCAACAGTGCCAATAGAGACTTTCAAAATTTGGGGAAGCAATAGGACAAAACAAGCCTTGAGAAACTAATTTTTCCTAATTGAGGAATCCTTTGCATAGTTTTTCAGGGGTCAGCTTCAGCACTGGGAAAGGGCTCATCTCTTCCTCTTGCTTGGCGCTTGTTTCCTCTTTCAGTACTGACTCTTCATAGACTTGACCAAGTGTCCTCAAGCAAGGACATGATAGGAAGGCTACAGTGGGGGACACACCAAATGGACCTTNTTCTCCAGGCCTCTCACCAGTTTCGTTGCCCTCCTCTGCACTCGCTCCAGCACCTCGATATCTCTCTTGTGCTGAGGTGCCCAGAACTGGACACCAGACTCAAGGTGTGGCCTCACCAGTGCTGAGTACAGGGGGACAATCCCCTCCCTACTTCTGCTGGTCACACTATTCTTTATGCAAGCCAGGATGCCCTTGGCCTTCTTGGCCACCTGGGCACACTGCTGGCTCATGTTCAGCCTCCTGTCGACCAGCACCCCCAGGTCCTTTTCTGCCAGGCAGCTCCAGCCACACTGCCCCAAGCCTGTAGCAATGCAGAAGTTGTCTCAGAAATCCTGTTTCATCCAGAGTGGAGAGGTTTCTCTCTTAAAGCCCAAAACTTTTTTGCCTCTTGAAGTGTTTTTCAGTTTGTATGTCAGCAATAATAGTCTTAAACCTCCTTTGCCCTTACAAGTATTCAATGTAGTGCAGCCAGCTGTGTAGTGCCAGAAATTGCCCACTTTTCTGTGTGTACTGGCATCAGACAAACATGCCCAGCACATTTAGGAGCATCGCTCACCCAGGTGAACCCTCGCTGTATGATGGGACTCATGAACAAGCATGCACTGTGCAAGGTGGAAAACTAGACATACTAGTTGTACACGTCTTTGTATGCAAATATTCATTGCCCAGTTTACAGAGATGGCAACTGGGAGAGCTTTATACAAGTTCTCATTCAGAACATGAAGAATGATGTCTGTTTGATGAGTGCTAAAAAAAACCCCAATATTCCTGCAAAAATATGACTCAAAGGCATTTTCACTGCCGGTAGCATCCCCCCTCCCCCAGTGCCTACAGGCTGAACTTAAGGTCAAGAAAAATTGAGCCAAAAGAATGTGTTTTTCTGAGCGAGGTTGGTGGCACCAGCACGTGAGCGGCCTGTGAAGGGCAGCACATGCTCAGCTCAGCCATAGGGAGACTCTGGGAGAGTGGTGGGAGCTGGTGGTGCCTGCGGGCACAGAGAACTGCCATTCCCCCAGCTGGGGGAGCGACACTGCTCTTACAGCTGAAGTTACCCAAGAGATTTTATTCTGATAGGACTTTTTTTCTTTTATTTATTTATTTTTTGGCAGTGGTGATGTTTAAAAAAGCCCTAGCAAAAAACAACACACAGGAAGTGCTTTTCTTACTGGTTTGGTATAGATTTGGGCTGATTCACATGGAGTAATGCAAATGGTAACGGCTACTTTTGAGGAAAAGGCATAAGATACTTCTCAGCTGCTCAGGCATTCTTAATCTCATCCACAAAGAAAATATCTAAGCAACTGGGATCTGGATTTTGCCTTTACTGGTATCACCACTAAGCAATATGGCACAGTGCAGAAGTAGGTCTTGCTTTTTATTTTCCCTTTTTTCTTCATTTGTACAAACTGCAGGGTTTTTAGTAAGTTTTTCCATTGGCTTCTCCTTCCCAAGATGTTGCAGGTTTGGAAGTGTGACCACATGCAGTCAGAGCTGTCAGGGCTCTGGCTGAGGATGATAATAATTGCAATATTTGATCCTTGTGAAACTTGGGTCGTTATCTATCCCCGTAGTGTTTCCTCTGGCACGTATTCTCAGGAAAATACTTTCTGGCACTGATTTCTATTAGATCGTGGAATAATCTTCTACAGGAAGTGGCGGAAGGCCAATTGTTGATCCAATTAAAACAATGGTTAGAGATTAACCCCTTAGCAGTTGCAAATCGCATATGTAGTTCATTAAGTGCAGATAAGCAAAGTATTTGCAGATACAAAGGTTAAAGCAACCTTAAAATATCGTTATCCTTTCCTCATGATTTGTAGGGATTGTTACTGGTTTTGCCTGATGCTCAGCTGATTTGTTATTACTGGCAACAAAAAGCCTTGTAAATGAAGAGAATACTCATGTATGTAACACAGGCTACCGTCAAACTTCTCATGGAAAGGGTGCTTGGTAGAGCTCTATTGCTACATATACATTGTTATTAAAAAAAAAAGCTGTCTTTGTGACAATGGGGCTAAGTCTAAGGCCTGATTAGATGATTTTGTGTCTTTCTCCCCCCCTCCCATATAGGCAAGCTCTGATTACTGGGAGCGATATCTCACCGTGAATGAATGGCATAGAGGGAGCTGCAAAGACAAAGAGCTGGCTTTGTCTGGTGATGAATTAATATAGCATGTGGGTGGCTGGGTGGCTGGTGAATAGCACAGACTTCCTTCATCCTCCTGTCACTGAGCTTTTCTTGTGTTTTCATTTGAAAAAAAAAAAAATGGGCTTAATCCCATGAACAATGAATTGAGAGCAAATTAGGGGGTTTAGAGAGAAAATAATGCTGCATCAATATCTTAATGGCGACTAAGGCGTTGTCAAAACTCTTCAAGGAAGCAGGATCTTGGCTTTGAGTTACTTCAATAAATGTATAGAGTGAGCTGCTGCTAGAATGACCATAACCTACTTTCCTCTGGTTTTGTACTCTGCTATAGCCGTGAGCATTGAAAAAATCCCAGACTGGCAGGTATATTCCAGGAAATGGTAAAATTTGTGGGGGATTAGCGATTTCACACCAATTCTCTCATGTCTTGCTGTGTCTGAGCTCCGGGATCCAGGCAAGAGGGGCTGGGTCCTGCCAGGAGCCTGGAACAGGGGCTGGGGAGGTGGCTCTTGAGTCAAACAACATGCAAACCTTTCATGATGGTGTAAAGCATTGCTGAGTCTTCTAGTTACTTTTAGGGGGGCTTGATTGGTCATGCGAATCTTTGAACTGTGATGTTCATGTCTGACCTTGGGTTAGATGCTGTATGTGCTGCTGCTGAAGATCACAGCACTCGAGTGCAAGGAGAGACAGCAGAACATGTATAGCCAAGGGGTGGGTAAGAGCTAGTTCTTATCTACAAGTCATAGAATAATAGAATGGTTAGAGTTGGAAGTGACTTTAAATCATCAGGTTCCAAACCCTTGTCCTGGGCAGAGACACCTCCCACCAGACCAGGTTGCTCCAAGCCCCCTCCAGCCTGGCCTTGAACCCCTCCAGGGATGGAGCAGCCACAGCTTCTCTGGGCAACCTGGGCCAATGTTTCACCACCCTCACACCAAAGAAGTTCTTTCTGTATCTAATCTAAATCTCTCCTCTTCCAATTAAAAACCATTACCCTCATCAAATCACTTCACTCCTGACAAAGGGTCCCTTTCCAGTTCTCCTTATCTCCCTTCATATACTGGAAGGCTGCTGTAGGGTCTCCCCAGAGTCTTCTCCAGGCTCTTTTAGCCTATCCTCATAGGAGCAGTACTTCTGGTCATCTTCGTGGCCCTCCGTTGGACTCCTTCCAGCAGGTCCACGTCCTTCCTGTGCTGAGAACACCATAGCTGGACACAATAGGGGGCTGGACACTAGTGGGACAANGGGTAGAATCACCTCCCACAACCTGCCATGCTGGCAGCATCCCCCTAGGCCCCAGCCATGTTGGCAGTTTACCTGGTTTTGGTTTTATTTGAGCCATTTCTAGCCCTGGGTGTTGTAGCTTGTGTGACAAAAGCTGGAGTGGCTTGGAATTTTCTGAGATTCTAAGAAATGTGTGTGTGTGTGAAGTTAGTGCATGCAGTTAATAAATTAAATAAATACATATTTAGTTAGTTAGTTACTAACATGTTTACTTATTTACTGGAAATTTAATAACTAGTCACATGTCCTTTGAGAAACTACCACACCCCCCCTTCCAGGAAGGGAATTAAATAGTCTGAGCAGGTACATCCCTTCCTGTGTCTTGTACCTGGGTCATGCAGACCTGTGTACAAAGACATCCCTTTCTCTCCTGTGCCAGCAGACATGGTACACAGGTGCACTTTGCATGGACACTAGTGGGACAGAGTGGGACAGAGGTGGGCAGCCTTGTCTCTAACCCTGGGGTGCTGCATTTCCAAAGCACATGCTATTGCAGAAGATTCAGAGCCCAGCAGATTGGTTGCTCATGCTGGAAGTTATGCTCAAGTTTTTGTGATGGAGAGTGTGGAAAAGGTTACATTTAGCATAAAACCCAACAAAACTTGACATTTCTTCTGTCTTGTCTGGGTCCTTTAACTAGAGCTTGCCATCTCCCAGCTTGGGAGCGCAGTGTCCCGTGGCCATACTTGGCTTTGCTCTTGTCCTTCCTGCTGCATTTCTTGCTCCCTTACTTGCCAACAATCCTGTTTTCTGCAGAATAAAAGCCAGCACAATACTGAATTCACCTTCTTCTTTGCCATGAAAATAGCTCACGGCCTTCTTGCTGCAGAACAAGGGAGGATCAAAAGAGAGAGAAGAGAGAAGGAAAATGCTTTGCTCCATTGAGATGTCATCTTCTGACCTGGTCTTTGCTCTAAAAGAAAGGCAGGGAATTTAGCCAAAAAGTAGCAAGCTTGAAACTGGGAAACCAACCTGAGGGCTTATTTTATGATTCTTTTGACTTTATGCTTTGTAGCAATATAATTGATGATTAATTATATATGAACCAACCTGCGGGTCCTCTTTTGCATACTTTAGCAAATCAGACCCCAAAAAAATTCCAAACCCCAAAACCATTGGGATGGATATTTTGTGTTGTGAGTGTATTGAGTAATATGCTACAGTAGATGGTTGCTATCTCAGACATCTATTCAATATAGAATAGAATGTGTCCAGAAAACGATGCTGGAGCTCAGGAGAGTTAAGTGCGATAAGGGAAATTCATTAGCCTGATTCTCGCTCGAGCTCTGATACTGGAAATCAAAACCACCAAACCCCTAGATTTCCAGTCTGTGGGGCACCAGGAAAACCTCCCCAGCTTTTTCAAGGCAGTTTTGTGCCCTGTGTGATGGGATAAGGTGTTTCAGCATCCTTTGACATATCCTGTGGGATGCCAGCTCCCCAAGCCCATTCACAGGTCCTACACCTCCCTGGCAGTGACCTCCCCTGAGCCTGGGGCTAAGGGGACAGAGCTGAAATCCAGTAAGAACAGGGGCTTGGGTATGGTAATGGGAGGAACTTCTTCTATGCCTTAAAACACGTTGTTTGAATTGTGAAAAAGCAAATGGGGGTGCAGCAGTGTTTGGGGTGCGCTGGGTGTTTTATTCACACTCTTTTCCCCTGTCAGGCTCTCTAGAGGACAGGAAAGGGAAAAAAAACCAAATAAAAACAGAAGACAAAACTTATACTCAACCTACTGAAATCTGAAAACATTTTGTTTGTATTTGCCTGATAACAGGAAAGATGATAAAAGGCTGTAACAGAAAAGTCATCTTTTGTGTTGAACGTGGACTTGCCCTTTGGGTTGAAAACCCTCAGTCCAGATGCCAGCATGCATCGCTAACAAAAGCAACTTCTGATTATTTGATGTTCTTTACATTTAGAAAGCGAAATGGAAGTAAAGCAGGCTGGTTTTGACAACGCTTCTTGGTATATCTTAACCGAACCTAGACTTCATTCTAACTATTGCTTGTACTGTAAATTCAGAATCAGTTTTCTCCTCTGCCTTAGTTGAAACACAAACTAAACTAAAGGTTTAGAAGTGGTCTTTAACAGGAATTTTATTAAGATAGAAGAAGGAAAAAAAAAAATCCAGTTTAATTTTTGTCCCTTTGGAGGAATATGCAGTTAAAAGAAAAAAAAAAAAAAGGCATCTTTTCTTCCTTGCAAACTTTGCAAATTTGCTCTGCAGTCATCAGCAGAGGGGTTTGATTCCCTTATCGAGGAGCACTCATTATGCTATCTGTTGGAAGACGCGTCTCCTCTGCATGTCACTTCTGCTGAGCAGCAGTGTCGGTCCCCGCCGTTGGAGCTGGCAGCCCTGCTGCCAAGCTGAGATGCTCTTGTTAGCTTCCAACGCGGGGCCCAGGTGTTTCATTATTCCCCCCACTGTGGGTAATGCCACCGTGTTCTCCTTTCCCTTGGCACTCTGGCCCAAAACGCGACGGGATGACGGTCTGCCCGTACGTTGGAAGGAGGGGTGGGGGAAGGAAGAGAAGGCATTTGAGGGAAATGGGCTGAATTAATGCTGCTGTGAAGTTGGGTGGTCGCCAAGGAATCTTGAGGCGCTTTGAATTTATTCCCACTGTGCCACAGAGGAGTCTTGGCCTTGCCCGTGAAGCTTGATTCTTGGCTGCAACAAAGCTCCAGAAATGGGTAAAACAGGGTGAGCTGCCGCTGCTTTAATGTACTTCCAGGTTCACCGGCCCTGAAAGCGAGGCGGGTTTGCCGGTTTCTTAGACTTCCGTGTCTGGTAAAGTCATGTCCTTTTTCTCTCTGGGGTGAAATGGAGTTTGAACCCGTACTGCAAGTCTTTAGAAACACATTTGTGGGGGCAGTGAGCATGAATTCGCCGGCGTGCTGCTCTCCCTCCGCGCGATGAAAGGAATATCAAGCCATTAACTAGTGCACGGGAGCTGGTGCGCTGTTGGCTAGACAACTGCTGCTGATTCATTAGACTCTAATTACAAGTTATTTTTACCCAGGCTCCCATCATTACAAAGGGCTGCTTGGAAGGCAGTGCTGAAAGTCTTCCTTCATCCGGGCTTTGATAGAAGTCAGATGGAAGCCTGTCTGTCCTTCTCTGGCTTTATTTGTTTGGAAGAAGTACAAACCTGCTCTGCAGATGGAAGAGGCAGGGATGAACCCTTTCTCCTCAGGCTGGGATGAACTGGAGGGCGGGAAGCAGGCACTGGTGGTGCTTGCTCAATGTGTGTTTCCAAGGGAAAGTCCAGGTTTCTCTTCAGGTTGGTGGGTGGTTGATCAGTGAAGTTGTACGTTGGACACAGGATTTCAGCTCTCTGGTTTCTCTTTCAGTACTCTTCCTGCGGCTCCTCTGGCAATAATGGAAGTAATTTATTAGCTGCCTCTCCATCCCTTTTACTTTATTACCTATATCATGCAGCATGTATATTTAAGAGAGGGTCTGTGCCCAAAGTGACACACTACTGTCCTATTCATACCAGCATGAAGCATGCTAAAGAGGAAGCATTTAAATCCTGTATTAGTGCCCTTAATCTCAAGGGCCAGACTGCTTTCTAAAGACTGTCGTATTTTCCTCTGTACAGAGCTTAATACTCTTTCACTAAACACTGTCCCAGGTGATAAATTACCTTCTTAAAAAATCCTGATGTGCTTGGATAAAGCCTTATGTCTGATGATGAAACAGTATCTTGGTAACCCTGAGATTTTCACTGTATTGGTGGGAATAACCCGCTTCCCTTCCTTACTTCAGGGTAGCTCTTCCTCACATCCTTTTACATCCAAAGGCTACAACAACACACTGATGTGGTGAACCCATGTGTACAGAGAACAAATTTTGGTAAGGAAGACACCTGAACCTCACATTTCAAAAAAACCCAGCAAGCATTATTTTTCCTTTTCTCTCATCCCATCCCTTCAGCCTGAGGATTGATCCAGATCCTGACCAACACAGTCCTGTGGAGCTGTGATGGAGTGATGCTGATGGGGTAACGTTTCTGAGAGGTAACACCTGTGATTGCTGGCTCTTGTTGGGAGCTTTGGATTTCAGGCAGGAGTAAAAGGCACAAATCATGGGAAAACTTGGTTTCCTACAAAAGGAGGAAACTCGGGTTTTTCCTACACAGGTCTGTTGAGAAACCTGCCTTGGTGAGTTTGCTTGGAGATGGGTCTGCAACGTGGTGGTGATTGGTTCAAGTCCAGCATCGACCAAACCAGCTAGGGTTGTCTTGTTGCACTCTGTCTCCTTCTTTCCTGACTTCTGTGTCTTCAGAAGTGAGGACACCACAGAGCAGGGAAGAGCTGGCCGGGCTGAGCTCTCTCTGGAGGGCCCCAGGTCAGGCGGATGAGTGTGAGCACAACAATTTCACATGAGTTGAGGAAGTCTCCCAGTCTGGGACAGTTCTTAGCCCACAGACTATAAATTATAGGTGATGATACCTGGGCTCTGCCAAGTTTCCTCATGCTTTTGTCAAAGATGGGAGGGATATAGACTTTTTGTGACATCTGTGAACCCCATCTGGAAAAGACCTTTTTTTCTCCCTCCCTGCTTTACTGAGGGACTGGAATAGTGAGGGTGGAGAGATGTGTGTATGGGCAGTAGAGTGATGAGCCAAACAGGTTGTGCTGGTGTGACGGAGAGGTCCAACAGAGGCATTTTGGCCAAGTTGGCTGTGTGGGAGGTAGAGCCTCAGGAGAGTTGAAGGAGCTGGGGAGGACAACACAAAGCACACCCAACCACAGGCAGGGCAGCAGACTCTAGGGGAGAGCTAGGCCTGCTGGTGGAGGGTACAAAGGGGCTTGCTGACTTGGACGAAGAGGAAAACACAGGAAATGCTAAGAATATATATCCTCCTTACTTGGAGTTCATACGAAATTGAGAACAAACCACCTAAGTCATTAAGTAGTTCTGCAGAGAGAGCCTGGTGCTTTTTTATGGCTTTCTGAAAGAGCAGACAGCCAGATATTTGGCAAGAGGTTCCAGAAAATCACTAAATCGCTAACACAGTAAATGCAATCTGCAGGTCCCGTGTTGAAAGCATCCGTTCTCTGCTTCTCCCAAACTCCAGTCTTTTAGTGCAGAAAAAAAAGAAAAAAGAAAAATCACAGATAGGTCTTGTGTCCTCTGGACAGCAATGGGGTTCCCCACTGTGGCTTCTGCAAGCTTTTGGTGCAGGAAATGTGTTCTTTTGTGGTCATTTGATGCAGTCCATACCTTTTGGTGTACTGAAGCTGCAAAGGGGAAGGAGACCAAAAGCCCTTTCCTGGCACAGGCCGAAAGGACAGCTGGAAAAATAGTGCAGGGCAATGGGTTCTGGTGGGCAGGTGAAAGGAAGGTGTGAGCACTGAGGTAGGACTGGAAGGCGAGCCACACATTTTATTTATAACTTCAATATAAATATATGCCAGGCATAAATCTGTAGAGTGTATTCTGGGCAGGCCCATGGTGCAGGTGTGTGACACGGGCAGTAGGTTGGTCTTGTGGCTCCCCCCTGGGCTGCTCCTGCCCAGGCGAGTGTGGGCAGTGCCAGGGGGATGAGAGAAGGCTGCTCTGCAAGGTAGACTGGCATGCTGTCAAGCTGACTCAAGAGAATTTGCTTAAACAGCTCAGCTAAGAGCATTTTGAAGGTTCTTGGAAGACAGGTCAAGAGGTACCTTTACCGTTTTACTGGACTTCCTTCCAAATGTGTGCAGCAGCTCCGGGAGAAGCCCAGCAAAGTTTGCTCTTATGTCCAGACCACAGAGATCTGCAAACCAAGCCTGGCTGGTGAGCCAATTCCCCTCTCATAGTCATCAATATTTAGCAAATAATAGGCTACAATGATGTGGGATTTTGTCCTAGTCTTCTTCTGAAGTCCTTTTTTAGCATTTTCCCATGGGCTCAGGATGTCCTGTAGGCTGCAGTTCCAGAGTATGGAGGGAAGCTCAGGGGCTCTGCTGGCAAGTGGGTCTGAGCTCTAGGAGCATTTCTTAGAGTGCTTTTTACAGAGCTCAGGAACATCTCAGCATTGCTTTTGGGATCCTGCATCTCTCATACCATGGCCAAGCTCCTTTCAGTCCATGGATGTGTCACTTACAGTCTGGAAACCCCTGGTTACTGTGGCGTGTCCATGGTCTGCTCCCACACTGGTTTGTCCCAAGGGCATTTCATTGCTGTGGTGCTTTAACCAAGCCATTTGGACAGTTTGGGTCACTGGAGAATGTTCCTTATCTGGCCTGTAGTATATGCTGGGATTCAATCCTTCTGTACAGACCCTCACATCTCACCCCTGTCCCCCATGACCTGCTGGACACATTGATTTATAAGCAAATAAACAAGAATGCAAAGTCTGAAGGGCAGAAGATTGGCATTGTTGGCCCTGGGAAATGATCCTCTGGGAATTGTAGATTCTGTAGACAAATAATGGCTGTGAAGGTATGAGAGCTACAGCCTGTTCCAGGTGGGAGGTTCTACAAACATCACCTTGAGGTTGAGATCGTTGTGTAATTGCTGTAATTCAAGTCTTGCCTATGCTTTAGATATCACCCATAGACCCAGTACACCTTACATACGTGTAAACTGTAGATTTCTATATGACCCAGGTAGTGTGAGCTTTTCCTGCAGCATCCTAAATGATTCTATGATTCTACGTGTTGCAACTCTCGTTTAAAAGCCAAAATATGCATGGAGGTGTGTTTATAAGTTAAATCTTCCCATTTTGAAAACAAGCCACGGTCTGTAGCTGTCTCAGTGCTGGGAAAACCCTCAGCCTGTGTACCACGAGCAGCGTGTCCATGCACGTGCAGAAATGCAAACCGCCTTGTCCCCCACAAAGATGGAAGCACTGACGGGCACTCATTGCTCTTGGGGTTTGCAGGGCTGGGGGCATGGGGTGTCGGTGCCCCTCCAAACTTCACATAAAATCATGGAATCACAGAATGGTTCGGGTTGGAAGGGATCTGAAAGCCCATCCAGTGCCACCCCCTGCCCTCGGCACCTCCCACCAGACCGGGTTGTTGCAAGCCCCCTCCAACCTGGCCTTGAACCCTTCCAGGGATGGGGAGGAGTTCTTCATCCCTTCCTACTGTGCAAAAGCTGGCTGGGAAGGAGAGGTGGAGGTGTCGTTTGTGCAGAGGCGATGACCTCAGTTACATTCCAAAGAAATAGAACCTGTCCCCAGTGTCCTCCTCACTGCCAGCGTCCCCTGGCACAGATGCTGGCTTTCCTCACACCTCCCTCCCCAGAACATGCCAGCGCTCCAAGCAGAGTTGTTTGCAAGTACAGAGGTCCTGGAAAATGTGAGGCTAGTGCAAAGGAAAATGAATGTGTTGTCAATGTAAATAAACACCCGAGGAGGGATGCTCTCCTGACGGCCTGGCAGGGCTGGGTGAGGCCAGAGCCAGGCCACCAAGTGTCCCAGCCATCAAGAGACCCAGTTTGGGTCTGATGTGTTGCCTGGGCGCTGACTTCATGCTGCCACCCAGACCATGCACTGCGAGTATTAGGCTCCAAATTGTCATACAGTTTTGGTGAAATCCATACATATTACAGACGCCTGTATTACATTATTATCCCTCCAGCTCCTAAGACGTTCTTCAGTGCTCCTTTGGGGCATCATCTGTGCTGCTAGTTCCCATAACAACTTGTGAATTCATGATTCCAAAGCTGAGTTGTTGTTTTTTATTTTTTTTTTTAAAAAAAGAGAAAGAAAATCAGCCCAAATTCTCTTGTCCTTTGTCAGCTACTGAAGCATTTGGATCCCTGGCAGCCTGCCGCTTTGTTTCTCCTCCTCTTTTCCTTGTTTTTCATGAAAAGAAATTCTGGCATGTACTTAGAAGGGTCATTACAATTATTTTCCAAGAAAAAAAGCATATTACCTATGCAACATTATAGATGCTGGGCGGTGGTAAACATTTTAAATTGAAAGAGTCGTAGATTAAAAGAATTGTATGTGATGGGCGCTGATTTGGTTGATGTATTAGTCTCTTTAGCATTTCCCTGACAGGTCTATTTAGAGCTTCCTTTTCATCTGGCCTTCCTCAGGCAATGACACTCATTACTCTCTGCCTGTCAGTCAAACGGAGTTATAATAGAGCTTAAATGGGTCTCCCCGACACAATCCCCTTGTAACAGTAAAGGAGTGATAAATACCAACCATAGCCCTCCTACCTGTGGTGCCTCGGGAGGGAGGGGGAGGCAGCGCCACCCCAGCTGCCCCGGGGTGCAGTGACCCCCTTCTCGTTCCTGCCCCGGGGTGGTGGGTTCGGAAGAGAGAGAGGTTGTTTTTGTCCTGGGAGTTAAGGGGCGATGGGAAGGAATCGGAGCATTTGGCGGGATGTGGAAAGTCTGATCTAAACACCCAGGCAAAGAAAACCATGCTTTGTGGGTGAACTCAAATTGATGTGTTGGGAGTGTGGAGCTCAAACACAGTAAGAGAGCACAGGGTGGGATGAGATTGGACATGGGGCAGGACAGACAGGGAGAGTGCAGCATCCTCAGGGAGGAAGCCACGTTTGAAGGGAACATTTTAGAAGTGAATGTTTATGGACCACACTGAATGGTAGCATGGAATAAAAATTGTATAACCACTCAGAGATAAACACATCTGCTATTTTCAGCTCCTGGAGTTCTTTGCCCTCAGTAAGGTTTCCTTGCTCGGGTGTTTATCAGGTTTCTTTTAACTCACCACCTTGCTCTGCCTTGGTCCTTAAGGATGACCCTATTTGGGTGTTGCAGCCCTACGTCCCATGACTTTTCTTCTTTCAAGAAAGATTGCCCAAAAATGCAGTGAAAACACGTTTAGACATACAGATGCTTAGTGACACCAGATGTGACTTCAAAGCTATAGATAGACAAATTCTGCAGAGGCTGACACCCAAGCAATTGGAGTTATGTCATGCCCTCAGTCACATCCCAGCATCTGTGCCTCGGCAGCCGGGCAGCTTTGAAATACAGAGACTAGGGAGAAAACCGAGCTCCGGGCAATTAATGACTGTGCTAAATAAGAGGCCACGCTAGAATTTAATGCAGGGGTCAGTTTGGGCCATGAAAGAGTTAACAGCCCCCAGAGAAAAAGCCTGAGTTTGTCTGAGGACCATTTATCCGCCCATCTGTCTGTCATTCCTCTCTGCTGAGTGGACCCGGGCTTGCTGCTTTTAAGGGCAGTGAACTATTGCTTAGGAGGAGAAATATTCCCATTTGAATTAGATTATCTGACAATTTAAGTGCAATTGCATGAAAACAACATTAAAAAAACATTAAGATATTCTAGATAATAGGTCAACCTTGACTGATATCACATAGCAGCAGCCTTGGTTTCTTGGCTTGCTCCACCGTGTTCATCAGCCATCCAGGAACAGAACAAGGCAGAACTCTTCTAAAACTTACCCAAAGAGAAAAAAAGGAATAAAGGGTACATTTGCATGTATGGAAAACCCAGTTCTTGCACCTAATGAAATAAATTAGTCTCATGGAGCCAGCTGTAATTTTGGCATTTCTCAACTTTGCAAATAGACATTCTTTAATTAAAGCTCATCTCTCGCTTCCAGTGACTTTTTAGAGAAAGCAGAGGCAGGGCTGCATTGGCTGCAGGGCCAGGAATCCTGTCCCTGTGTCCTTTGCTGATGCTGCACCAGTCACTGGTTGCACCAGCAAGTTGTCCCCTGTGTTCCTTGTGACACTTGATATGTTTCGGGGTCATTGAGATGTGGTGTTGGGGGATCTGGTGTAGGGGAGAACTTTGTAGAGTGGGGCTGATGGTTGGACTTGATGATCCCAAGGGTCTCTTCCAACCTGAATGACTCTGAAACTCAAGTGTGCAACTTGAGTTAAATAGGTTTATGGGGGTATGCAACTCAAGTTTGATCACTACCTTAAACAGGTCTTCAACAGGCAGCCCAGCCCCAGTACAAACCAGGACACCTTATGGGAAGGTGGTCCAGCGGCACCAGCAAACCAGGCTGCTGCCATAAGCAGGATTTGTCTGATAGGGTGATATTTGCCAGATTTAATCAGAATCCTGAAGTCTGTTCCCAGCTGTGCCAGACCTGATCTTACACAACTTTTCTGCTATCTTATTTGTATGAGAATTGAATTATATTTGCCTCGCTCTTAAGATCAGTAGGAGCCATTGCTCAATATTATAACCAATGGAAATCCTGGGATTATCATGGGTTGCTAGAAGAGCTGGGACTAGAAAAAACCAAACCAAAATAGAAACACACTGGAAAGCATGCTCCTGCAGCCCAGTGCTCCTTTCTTAAGGGGCTGTTGCCTTTTTTGAAGCTGGGCAGTGTCACTGGGCCTCCCCACAAGCTAGGTATGGGGGCTGCAGCAGGGCATTGAGTGCCCCCAATTCAGGTGTAGGAGATGAGGAGGGATGGGAGACTTCAGCCCCAGGTAGGTGTGGATGACAATTTTCAAGTGTGTATAACTTGGCCAAATGCAGCAAATTTTCATGGGAGCTGTAAAGATCTCCATGCCCAATCCAGGACTTCTGCCATGAGGAATTTCCCATTGGAGGGGGAGCTGAGAGGGCTCTGTAGAGAGCAGGATTATTTTTACTCGGGGTATGGCATTCTGTTTTTCATTTGCTTTCTGACTCTGCTGCTAAAATTATTATTCCAGTAGGGCTGAGTTGATCCTTACTAATTTAAGTGTCTGAACTAAAGTTATAAATGAGCTGTGTTTCCATGAGTAAGATTCCCATTCATCGTTGCGAGCTTTACTTCATGGCAGTGAAATCATTACCAGTGAGCAACTAGTGGACTTTGAAAACACTGAAATCACTTAGTAATGATAATGAAACGCAAGGAGTTGCTCTAACAGCGAGTACAGGTTTGTTCAGAGCTCTGAGCTTTGCATTTATTTACACGTTTCAAGGGGAACGTGCTGTTAAGAGAACAGCATGGCAAGATCAGCCTCTAAAGAGTCCCTTGCCTCTCATTTGCTTGATTTATGCAACCAGCTTCCAGTGACCAGACCAGCTGTGATGGGTCACACCTCTGTAAACCTGCCACAGACAACTGTGACATTTTCCTGAATTGTTTATTTCCACCCCCCTCCCCCCATTTCAATCAACAGCTTTAACCCCAGTTTTACCCCCTCAATTCCAATGTAGTCACAAGAGTCACCCCTGGGAAATTCCAATTTTAGGTTTTCAAAGGTTTCCCGAAGTACCAAGTTGTTGGATTACACCCTGCAAGCGGATCTGGGGGGAGTTGGGGAAGACACGTGGTTGATATCTGTGTCCCCTGGAGTTTTCTGAAGAAATCTTCCCAGGGAATAATTTAGCCTCTGGTTTTCCAAAGCGTTTGGCATGGCTCGGTGGGAGCTGGAAGTGCCTGGCGTCTCACGGGGCGTGGAGCTGGATGTGAATTTGGCCATTTCGCTCTTTTATTCGGCATTATCAGTGCTGCAGCATCACGCTTAACAAAACTGGGCTTTGGACAGTGTCTGTGGCCTGGGATGGTGCGATTCCCAGTGTGAGCAGAGATCCCAGACAGGACTGTAGTCAAGGGCTTTGTTTTTCCTGAAGATTCTCGTATCTCTTCGTTCTTCTCCCGTTACCAGCTGGCTGAGTTCAGAGAGACTCTTCATGGCTCCCAAAGGTTGACTTTAGGGCTGTCGTTAGTTTGAGATGTTATTGGCAGCAGGTTACAGGAGTTATCGCCAAGAAACATGTTTAGGCATTTGGATTACTCTTGTAAATTTTAATTAATCACTTTGCTGCTGTAACACATACTTAATGCTCAAGTATTCAATTTCTTGCAGCAACGTTGCACTGCGGGTTAAAAAACAAAGCTGTGGGGTAACAAATGTCTACATTCATGACAGTTTTATTTGTCAAGAGTCTTTCTACGTGCTCTCTGTGGCTGGGGGGGGCTGTAGTTCAGGCAATGCACCTTAGTGGTGTTACCGGTGCACTGCCCAGTTAGCCAGGGGGGTGACACGTGCTTCGCTCCCACAGAGGTCCCTCCAGACAGTCCTTCAGCAATGTTGTCATCTCCTGGCACTCTCCAGATAGCTAAAATTACGCTGTGTGCAATAGAGGTCTGGCTCCTGGCCAGGAGCATGAGGTCGGGGGGTTCTGTTTTATAGGAGACGGGGTCCAGGCGTCTCAGGGGTTGCCTGATGTGTTCAGTCTTTGTTCACTTGGGCAGAAAGGTAAGCATGAAAAAGGGACAAAAATAAGAGCTGATGATGTTTTTGTCAGGTCTTCACTTCAAATTGCTCCCAGTAAGCTGGTGCTGAGAGGTGTGTGGAGCATCTCTCATCCCTCCCAGCCTCCAAACAGCCTGGCCATGTGTGGCGCAGCACCTCCAGGGTTGTTCATCCAGAACATTGTCCATCCATGGGCTGCACAGAAGCTGCCACAAGCTACAGTGGGGGAGTATGATGCTCTTCTCAGACACCTTCTCCAGCACCTGCAGGAATCATAGAATCATTTTGGTTGGAAATGACCCTTGGGATTATGGAATCCAATCATCGNCAGATCTCTCTTGTGCTGAGGTGCCTGAAACTAGACACAATACAGCCCCAGATGAAGGGATCAGAGTTTCAGGGTGCTCAGTGGGATGCCCAGGCACTCCTTACAGATGTCTGCCTTTCTTTGCAAAGACGCAAAGCTTATGTGCCTTTTGAGTGATGCTGAAATACTGTTACAGCCTGAGAAACTGATGAGAGAATTTGGGTGGTGCTGGGGATTTCTGGTGCTTCTGCTTTACATAAAGATGAATTTTATACTACAGGGCTTTCTCTCTCCAAGTTTGTTAACGCAGCACTTTGCATCAACAATAAATGAATGGAGAATTAAAATAGCATGTATTGGCTTTAGCTGAATGACAGCTGTACATGGTAGTCTCTGACCTCGTGGTATAACAGTAAAGTTGATGGCTGCTAATTGGTGCAAACTGTGTCCCTGATAGGGTTAGAAAAAGGGGAGATAAACTCCAAGTAGCAGGAATGACAGGAATGTACTCTCTTCAGGTTTTGTTTGCTGTCTTTGATGATGCAGATGAGGCTTTTGATAGAAAAGAGATTAGCAGACAGCGACTTGTCTCCTGCTACACTATTTCCAGAGAAGCCCATGCTGAGTCTCCTCTGTGCTTGGCCTGGTCCTGCTCCTGCTGTCGCTGGTGCTGCCGATGTGACCAAGGAAAGAAAGTTTGGGAAGTCCGGCTGTAGAGCCAGCATGGATGGAAAAAAAACCAGCCTTGCCATTAAGGAATATGCTTGGGGAAAGGAACTGCTGGAAATCCAGGACCTGAAGGGGGAAGAGGCAGGTTAGATCAGATTTACTCCTCCTGCAGGAGCCGGTGTTCGGCAAAGCCTTGCAAGCGTTTTTGAGAGCCTTGCCCAGCCTAGTGGTAAATGTGCTAATGGCTCTGCTGCTCTCCTGAGGAGGTGCTCCAGTCTCAGAGGTCTCTCTTCTCTCTGGTAGCTTGTATTTAGAATACTCAGGCTAAATTCTCCTTTTCATCACAGAGTCTCAGGGATTGGAAGGGATCTTGAAAGCTCCTCCAGTCCAGTCCCCTGCTGGAGCAGGAACACCCAGAGCAGGTCACACAGGAATGCCTCCAGGCGGGTTTGGGATGTCTCCAGAGAAGGAGACCCCACCACCTCCCTGGGCAGCCCCTGCCAGGGTTCCCTCACCCTGAAGAAGTTTTTTCTCATATTTGAGTGGAACCTCCTCTGTTCCAGTTTGTACCCATTGCCCCTTGTCTTACCATTGTCTTATCATAGACATTCATAATCTACCCCATTAGGAAAATACACTCCCTAAATAATTTCTCTTCAATCCGGTGTTTACACCCATCTCAATTGTTTGCAGCCTTTTATTTCCTTCCCCCCTTTTTTTCCTTTTTTTCTTTTTACTTAAGTGAAACATGCAGATTTGTCTCCTTTAACTTCTCCAAAGGGATTGGTGCTTCCAAACTCCATATTGCTGATTCTTGGACACATGGTAGTTTGATCACATTTTTTTAGCATGAATCTCTCACCCTTAATGGGCTTCTGGACCAGATTGGAGTTTTCATGTTAGTCCTGTGCAGAGGATGCTTTGGAACAGCATCACCCTGAGACGTGGCCACAAAAGCTGTGTAAAGTGCTGATGGAGATAATCCTGCTGCTGCCTTGCTTTTGATGCTCTGACCCGAGGTACCAATGCAGTCGGGGGGGTAGCTCAAAAGGATATACTGAACAATTTTTTTACTCAGAAATCTCAGTATGGAACCTGGTGCCAGAGAATTTTCACTATTCAGCTATTGTGATTTCCCATGATTTTGCCCCACTCCTGTATCTGCAGTGGCTGTATCGTTGTTCTTTCGCTTTTTTGTTGTTGTTTTGGTCAACTTCTGCTGGAGCATTTGCTGGGGGGATTGACAGAGGCTCAGCACATCCCTTCAGGGCTGGAACAACACAGGGGCTGACTCTTGCAGCATGACAAAGCTGTGACTTTTTAAAAATTTTCTTTTTTTAAGTGAAAACCAGCCTTTGCAGCCAGCCTCATTACTCAAAACCCTGTCCTTCTGGGACGGTGTGCCCTCGCCTGCTCAGCGCTGCTGTGGCTGCCCGCTCTGTTCCATGTCCCGGAGCCTGGAACTCCAACCTATTGATTGACATCTCCATCTCCAGCTCTGATCTCATGTCTTGACCATCTGCTTCTTCTGGTGGTCTCCGGAGGGTCTGCCAATCAGCAAAGCAGGCTCAAAACTCACAGGCAAACGGGTTAGATTATTTTTGGACCTTCCTTGCAGCCATCTGTTTGGGAGGGAGCCATGAGCTTGTCTTACCCAGCTGGGTTAAGGTGCTGTGGGCAGCCTGCACGGGAGGAGGAAGCAAAGAGGATAAAAGAAAATTACCCTCTTCTGAAGGAGCTGAATCAGCTGCGAGGCAGCACCAAGCTCTCAGCCGGCAGTTGGCACCAGCACTAAGATATCGGGATATTTCCCCGTGGGAGTTGGCGGCTGCCTTCAGGTGACACCAGGCCGGGCAGCGAGGAGGTTGGTGTGACTTGGGAGCCGACTCCTGTCGCCCTTGACAACCTGGCCCTGAGTCGAGTTTACAGGCAGAGACGGGCACACGGGCTTGTGTTGCTATAACAACCGCCCAGGATTTTCGGAAAATCGGGGGCACTTTTTCAGGTTGCAAAGCACCCAAGTTTTGCTGCAATCGAGGAGGCAAACAGCTGCATTCTGTCTGGTTTTTTTTTGGGGGGGGTGGGGTGTTTCCTCTTAAAACAAGCACTAAGTCAAGTTTTGGAGGCACAATCATAGAATCATAGAATCATTCAGGTTGGGAGACACCCTTGGGATCATCAAGTCCAACCATCAGCCCTACTCTACAAGTTCTCCCCTACACCAGATCCCTCAACACCACATCCAATCTACTCTGAAACACAGTCAGGGATGGGGACTCCACCCCTTCCCTGGGCAGCTGATTCCACTGACTGACCACTCTCTCTCTGAAAAACTTTTTCCTCATGTCCAGCCTAACCCTCCCCTGCTGCAGCTTGCAGCCATTCCCTCTCCTTCTATCGCTCATTGCCCGTGAGAAGAGACCAGCACCAACCTCTCTGCACTGCCCTTTCAAGCAGTTGTAGAGAGGGATGAGGTCTCCCCTCAGCCTCCTCTTCCTCAAACTAAACAATCCCAACTCCCTCAATCGATCCTTATAAAACTTATCCTCCAGGCAATGTCGGGGTTAATGATATAAAAAGAGTCTGTAATGCCTTCCTAGGGAAAGAGAAGCACACAGGCCTCTGTCTGCTGTTCTGGTGTTTGGAACAGCCTGGCCAGTTCATGGTGGGAAAGGCTGAAATGTAAACGGCTGGGTTTGGTGTTCCCAGAACATCACAGTAAAATAATGCCACCAGTAAAGCCACTGGTGTCCCCAGGCAGCAGTAAATCAGAAAGGAAGATTCTGACCTCTGCAGCCTCCGACCCAATGTGCTCCCAGCTAATGCTGTCACCTGCGAGACAGCAATTAGATATGGCCATGAGCAGGAGATGTGAACAGCCAGGAGCCCATCTTAGCCATGGGAATCCCTTCCCTGTATCTGCAGGCTCTGGTTTAGGTACCTACAATACCCAGGCAATAGCATTTGTCTCCTGTACCCAGCTCAATACCAATGCTCTGTATTTTTCCTTTTCCCTCTGAATGACAGGGACACTGAACAGTGTTCTCTTCCTAAGAAAGAGTTTTTTCTGCAGAGAAAGAGGAAAGCAGGAGCAGCACGTCTACCAGACAGCATGTGTGTTGCAGGATTCGCCTCTGCTATGGACCCTGTGTGCTGGTCTTCATCTTCAGTGTATTTGACAGCAAGCCTTGCCCATAAAACAAGCTCTGACAGAGGGGAGGGAGTTCTGGTTTCCCCTCATAGGCAGCGCTTGGTTTTCCTGTGCCATTTGTTACCCGGGCTGTGCGGGGGCCGCATCCTGCCATGCAGGGCTGAGTGTCACTCCATCACACTGCAAGTGAGGTGACACAAGGGTTGTAGAAAGTCACTTGGGGCAAAGCTTGGGATGAAGCCCAGGAACTCACGTGGCACATTTTGGTGACCCCTTGCTCACAGGTCCAGCTTGGCATGGCGATCCACTGCCCTGCACTGGTCCTGGGGGTGGCTGTCACCACAGGCAGGCAGATATGAGGCATGTAGTGCTGGTTCATCAAATGTTGTTAAACTTGCTAGTAAAATTCATGTCCTGACATTCCTAAAAGTGGCATGCAATTCTTCATCCTTATGAGGCCAGGCTGAGAGAGTTGGAGGTGTTCAGTCTGGAGAAGAGAAGGCTCCAGGGAGACCATAGAAACCCTTCCAGTCCCTAAGGGGTCTACAGGAAAGCTGGGGAGGGACTCTTGATGATGGAGGGGACCCATAGGGAGAGGGGGAAGGGTTTGACACTGAAAGAGGGGAGAAGGAGATGAGATATTAGGAAGAGATTTTTTTACACTGAGGGCAGTGAAACACTGGCCCAGGTTGCCCAGAGAAGCTGTGGCTGCCCCATCCCTGGAGGGGTTCAAGGCCAGGTTGGAGGGGGCTTGGAGCAACTTGATCCGGTGGGAGGTGTCCCTGCCCAGGGCAGGGGGTTGGAACTCAATGATCTTTAAGGTCCCTTCCAACATGAACTATTCTATGATTCATGTGTTGATTTAGTGGACAAAGCTTGTGCTGCATCATCATATTCCAAGTCCAAGCCCATTACATAAGGGAAGAAAACATCTTGTGATTCTCTTAGTGCCAACACCAATGTCTAGGATGTTCTAGATGTTTTTTTTCCCACCCAGAAGCTACACTTTTAGAACAGAGATAAAAATGCTTTGGATGTTTGTTTAGGATTTCTAGCTATGTGATAGTCCAAAACCAGCTGCTGCAAGTAGATCATTGAATGTCTAAAAATCCCAGAGGAACAGCTGTGTAGGCTGTAGGGAACTATACCATCTGAGAGTACTAGTTAAGGTGGATCCATCTTGACCCTTGTGGAGGTCAAGCAAGGCAGATGTGACTGGAGTGCTGTGTTGGGTTTCTTGGATGGGATGCGGGAACGTGATGTGCATGTTCAATGTCAAGCGTTTGGTTTATACCTCCTGGTATCAACCAGGCTTTTTCATTTGTATGAGGGTTCTTCAATGATTTCAGCATTTCCAGTAGGTTTATGTTGCAAAATGCTGACTGCAGACATGGGCTGGGATGCTAGTAGGCATTTCATTGCCACATTTTGTTGGTAATGGTGGTCTCCCATTAGCACTTGAGACTTAGTGCTTGAGTACAGACTGTGCTGAATAGTGTCTGACCAGCCAAGGGAGTTGCTTTGCCTATGATCAGAGATGAGGTCCCTAAAAGGTCAGAACATAATGTAAACATGCACAATTCCAGAAATCAGTTTGATCTTCCAATGCATACCCTTACTGCTCGTGCCTGACTGGAGACATCAGAACCTACCTGAAAAAATAAAGAGCTTTTCAGTCAGAGATCATCAACCTGAATCCACCTCAAACGGCAAATTATACTTATTTATGGATGGCCTGTGTCACCAGAAATGCTAGTATTTTGCTCAAAGTGGTGGCTTCCAGAACAGTGGAGGTTCTGCAGACCAAATTCCCTTTGAGGCAGGTGATGGGATGTACCGGCTCGGCAGCGCTTGTGGGAGGCTTGTCCTCAGAGATGGTTCCATCTGATGGGCCATGGGCTTTGGCATACAATTGCTTCTCCAACATAGAAATTAGCTCATCAGACACTTTGCATAAGACGCAGCGGCGCTGGCAGGGAGGGAGAGGGAATCAAACCCGCTCGTGCTTTCTTCACCTGCCTTCAAAGTCACAATACCTTCCTGCGGTGATTCGTGCCAAGCCGCAGGCTCCAGAGCCCCGGTTTGCCTTCTCCAGAACTGCTCCATGGACGGGGACAGGCAGCTGAGCTGAAGGGAAGCTTTTTAGCTGCAAAACTGTGCAAACCAGCGTGTGCTATTTCTGGAGCATGCTGTAATGTATGCGTCTCGCCTGGCTCTCTCCAGCAGCAGCCAAATGTTTTTCAAGCAGCGAGGAAGGTAAAATAGAGCAACACTGTGCTGGAGCCAGATTTCCCATGCCTTCCCTGAGCAGATCCCGCACGTGTGCTCCCCGTCAATGGGTCAGTCACCAGAAGGATGGAGCAGGGGGGGACTGGGGACCTCAGTTTGGCAGCTGGGTCTAGTTATGTTGCGCTGTGCACGTGGGCTCCAGGACGGGAGCCAGCAGAGCCCAGTCTGGGCTGAGGGTTGCCACTGCTGAGTGAGCCGGGGGAGGTCACACTATGGGGAGAGAGGTGGCCAGGAGAAGGAAGAAGCAGGGAGAAGGAAGCAACACAGGATAATAATGCGTCACCCCAACTGCAGTCCCCCAGCCCCTCCTCACCATCAGGAGAACTGGGATCCTTACCTTGGCCCCAAAACTGTCACACAAAGGGGACATCTGCCTGGTGCAGGATGGTGTCATGGAGCAAGGGTAGGACCGGCTTGTTAGGGGACTGAAAGTTATGGTTTGAGGAACCCAGAAAAAGTTATTGTTGTTTAGACAATTATTCTGTCACCCAATGACCCCTCCCCACCCGGGAAGGGGAATTGGGGAAAAAAACAAGGAAATGTGGGGTTTGAAATATAAACAGATTCAATAGAATGAGACTAAATAATTAACATTAATAACACTAAAGAACCAGTATTGATTCCAATACCAGTATAAAATACACCAGGACCATACCCAGCCCATTCCCCCAGCAGAAGCCGTGCACACCCAGCAGGGACAGCCTATGTGGGACACTGCTGTGGCTTCAGGAGGAGGGGAAGGGCTCAGGGCTCGAGCACCACGGCAAGGAGTTCTCAGGATGGCAGCCAGCATGGGGGAGAGAGAGAGAGGGAGGACTCAGCAAACTTTCTAATTTATATTGAATGTGATGTTCATGGTATGAAATAATCCTGTTGGCAGCTTGGGTCAAGTGCCTGGGTCTCGTTCCTCCTCATCCCTGTACTTGGTGAGCTCGAAAACTCTGAGACCTTGAAACCAGCACACCAGAGCTGGCTATAAAGTAAGTATTTTCACAAATTCAGACATTGGATTCTTCTAGAAATGCAGTTTTCCCAAGCAGTAGAAAATAAATTAGTCCTGTGTCACTCAGACCAGGACAAAGCAGTTATGGAGACATCAGCTTGGTTCTCTGCCTGATCTTCCCATTGCTGCTTCTGGGAGGGAGGACTTGCCAAGACAATGGTGGATGAACGTGGCCCAAGAGCTTTTGGGTCTGGCATGAGCTGATTCGGGGCTGAGGGATGCATCTCAGTTGCAAGGGACTGAGCATTGGTCCCATCACACTTTGGTCCATCTGAGTGGTCTCCAGCACTCTGCTCAGGCTAATCCTGCCGAGCAGGAGGACTCATCTCTGTAGGATTGCAGCTCCCAATGAAAGATGTGCCAGAAGATGGGACCCCCTCTCCCAATACAGCCCCTTTCTCACCCTCTCCCATCCTGGGAACCTCTCTATTCTTGCTTGCTCCATTAGTTTGGCAGCCTGCTATGTAATTTCTCCCCCTTTGCAGGAGTGGGACAAGAAAGGGGTGAAGCCAACCAAGGGGGAGAAGTGATGAAGAGATGGACCTGCCTGCTTTTCTGTGCATGATGATAGGGGTTACCCACTTCCCTCTTTTCACAGAGGAAAGAATGGTGGAAGAAGGAAAGAAAAGAGGAGAATCACGGGCTGTTTAGAAATAACGCAGGGTGGGATCTTTTGGGGTCAGTTTCCCATCTGGAAGCTGGCAGGTAGTAAGGTCCCAGTCTGGTTGGTTCGAGCTGGGGCTTCCAGTATCACTGAGTACTCGCAAACTGTCTCTGCATTCCCTGGTGTGGAGTTTGAAGCGTGTGAAGTGAGAGAGCAATGAGTGTTTTCTGGTGCCTTATGAACCCTGCTGGCTCTCCGCGAGCAGCGTGGGGGCAGGGGCAGAACATGACAGAGATCTGAGCTGGGACTTTATAGACATCTGCAAAACCTTAGGAAAATTGCTGTCTGGGAGAAGTACAAGACAGTCCCTTAACAGAATTTAGCAGAAAATGGGATGTTTGTTTATTGCACGTGCTTTGGGAATTAATTGAGCCGTGTCCATGGCGCTGAGTTCCGATGCTAAACCCAACATTTACTCCCAGCCTCTACGGGTTGTTAAACTGATTTTGTAGCACTTTTTGGCTTTTCACCCTTCTTAAAGTAAAACATGATTTTCTTGTAAGACAGTTGCAAGATTAACGCATAAATACTTTTCCTTTGCCCAGCATTATTGAGGAGGGTGTTTAGCTTTACCTTTAGCACTGGTTCACCAGGATTTAGATGATGCTCAGTGTTTATAATCAGCCCTGTCCTGCTATTTTATTTATCTGTGCATGTGTTTTTTGCTATAACATTGTGCAGAGTTTTCTGTAGCGTCATACAGACTTCTGTGTTTGCATGCATGTGCCAGTGTGCTTTCAGAAGTCACTAATAAGGATATCCATTTCAAATTATCTAATCTAATTTCTGGCAGCAGAAGGAATGGTGGGGAAGATGTTATGAAGAAGCTGGATGGCCTAACAGTATTAGCTCCATTAAATCCTCAGAGTCAGACCTGTCTGTAGTTATTTCCTCCTGCATAATAAGAACAATAGATTTAAAGAGATAGGGAGAGTAGCCGAGGGTGGGTATATCTGAAGGACCTGGAAGAAGCGTGGTGCTGAGGGCAGATCATGAGAACTTTGTGGGCTCTGCATTGACATCCGTGCAGCCCTCCCTGCCTCAGCTTCCACATCAGTGAAATGGGCTAATTACTCGCTCGCTTGGGAATTAACGGTTCACTAAAGTGACCAGAATACTCAATCTAAAGGGTACAAACAAGGGAAAAGCTGGTTCCCCCCCCAGCCCTGCATGCTGTTTCTTGGCAGGTTCCTCTCACGCTCACTTGGGTGCTGAGCTGAGGATGCTCTGCACCCCCCCCTTCCTGCGCTCAGCGTCACAGCCCTTCCCCTGTGGGGCTGCTGCTGTGGGGCTGGGGGTGATTTCATTAGTGCTGCCCAATGGCAGCTTCCTCATGCTGCCTTTCTGTCCTGATCTAGACACATTATCCCAAACTTTGTTCTTTTGCTCTGCTTTAAGCAATCTCAGCCTTTGTAACTTTTTTTTTTTTTTCTTTCCCTGGGTGTCTTCCCAAAATCTGTTTTGATTTTAAGTTTTTGTCTATTTTAGTCTATTAAGTCTTATTATTTAAGCCTATTAAGGTTTAGCCCCACTGGTCCTGAGGTTGGAAGTGAATGATCAGTCCCTGACTGTGCCCAGAACAGCTCATCCTGCTGCAGGCTTGGGGTTCAAGCAGCCCAGGGCAGTTTATTTTCCATTTTTCTTTTGTCATGTTTATTTTCCTGCTCTGAAATATTCGGGACACGGTCCAGTTTGCACTCAGGGTCTGGTAGCAGATCTAGAAAGCCCGACACCAGCCGGTCTCCTCTGCCTTGGCTTTGTACAGCTGGAAACCAGTCATTTCACATGTAAAGAAAAATCTTTGCAATATTCTTCAAATATCACCTAATATCCAAGTCCCATGTGAGAGGAGGACAGCCCAGAGAAAAATGCCTAAAAGGTTAGGCCAAAATGGTGGCAGAAGGGACTGCAGATAAGGAGTGAGAGGGCAAGTAAGAAAAGCCCTAGTGTCTTAATGGGAGCAAGTGGAAAAAATATCTGAGTTGCTGCCACAGTAGGAGAGGATGGGGCTCTGGTGTGGCAGAAATGGCATACATTTACATCTGCCTCATTACATAAAGGTCTCATGTTTTCTGCCCCAGGTTCCCTCTCCCAGGTCACCGTATGAACACCTGAGCGTCCTCCAAGCATCAGAAAGATGAACCTGTAGTAGCTTCTCTACAGGTAAGAGGCTCAGTCATGGCTTTGGTGTCTGCTCTCATGGTTTGGGAAGTGTGGGGACCACAGAGTCCACGGTGCCCCGGAGCCAAGCTGGTGCCCTCGCTGCCTGATGGTGGGATGGGAGGTTTGCTCTGCCGGGGTTTCCACAGGCTTTATGTCCCTCTGAGGCGACACAGCGGTGGAAGTTTGCGATTCCTAGAGCAGACATACAGGGATTGTGCATTTAAAAAGAGGTTTTTGAGGGGCAAGGACCGATCCAGGCTGTTGATCTTGGGGTTTTATTTTATTTCTGCTTGCACTGTGCTGCTGGTTTTGTTGCTGGCTGCCCAGCCAGAGCAGCCTCTGCTACCATGGAGGTGCTTGCTGGGATTTTCTGAAGCCGGTAGATGTGGACTGCAGTGTTGGGGTGGGGGTGCCTCTCCTGCTGACGTGGTTTTCTTTCTGGCCCTTTATCCAGCAGCTGCGTAATATAAATTATTTAGAAACAGAGGCTGCTCTTGGGTATTTCCCCAGCATGACCAGCAGGCACCCAAATCCCACCCTCCCTTGACTGCTCTCCCTGCCCCTTCCAGCTGTGCCTTTTTCCCCTTGCAGCCTTCAAGGAATTGCTTCATTTACTGATGAAGTTTTACCCTCCTTAGGGATGCTGCTTGCACAACTTTGGGGAAGTATGTGGAGATAAAATGCTTTTAACGAAGTTCTCTGAGAAGCCTCATGAAGGAGGTGTCGACACTGGTCCCCAGCATGTTGAGAGGCAAAACCCTGGGTCTGGCACCTGTGTTGGGTGGATTTTAAGGGCTGGCTTCTGGCCTGGATTTTAAGTCACTTGGCTGAGTGAGACAGTAAGATAGATGAGCACACTCCTTGAGTGAAAAATTACTTTGTCAGTTCCCTGCTTTAGAGGGTACAGCTTTATCCACAGAGATGCACATCCACTGGCAATGCTGTTGTCCTCAGCCAGGCTTGCCAAGCCGGGGCCATGTTGTCCATCCACATCCACACCCACCAGCTGAAAGGCTGTAGCATGGGACAGGCAGAGCAGCAGCGTCCCCTGTGCAGGCCAAGGGGCAGGAAAGCTGCTGGAAGTGGGGATAGGCTGTGGGGGGGTGGCAGTGCTGCCCCTGAATAAAGCACAGCCTTTTCTTAGAGAGAAGCTGTTTGCCTGGAACCAACAGGAGAATGATGGAAGGAAGAGCAGAGCTCCCTGTCCCACCGTGCCACAGCCTGGCCGTCGCTCCCATGGGTGTGGGTTAATTGGAGGGGACAGATCTTTGCACCCTGGGTGCAGCAGGGAACCAGGCTCTGGTGAGAGCTCACAGTCACCTCCATCAACAAACATTTCTTGCTGGGCTGCAGTTATACCTCATTATCTCGCTGACCTTTAATTTCACAAGTGTTTCTTGCAATGTGTTTCTTCAGCCTGGTCCAGCTTCTGACCTCCGTTCCCAGAGGCAGCGGGATAATACATTCATCTGTTCTGCTGTCTAGACGCTTTGCCCCCCTTCCTCCCTCCCTCCCTCCCTCCCTCCATCCATCCATCCATCCACCCCTCATCTCTGTCCTTTTTGGCAATCTGTCATTTTTATTGTTGGTATGAGTCCAGGAGCTGAGTAAAAAGTATCTGGGCAGCTGGAGCGAGAAACAATGGATTTTTAAATAGGCTTTAAGGTGTTTGTAAACAAGCTCACTTCGCAGGGTCCCTGCCCAGCACACTGGCAGCAGACAGAACCGATGAGACTTTTCTGAGATCACAATTAATTACGCTGCAAGAAACGGTGCAAACCAGAGCGTGATGCGATGCGAAATATCTCCTGTGCTGTGGTCCATGTCTGTTTGTTGATGCTGTGCTCACCCCTGCAGCCACTGAGCACCTGAGGTTGCTCTGCTCTAAGCCAATGCAGGGAAGAAGATGAGGAGTGAGAGAGAAACGTTTGGGAGGGCTCTGTAGCTGTTGTCCTTTGAGGATGCTCCATGGAGTGTCTGGTGGGATGTCACACTTGTTAGAAATCATCTATCAGGGAAGATCAGCACAAGGAATAATGCTGCCGTCCTGTCAAGATATCCCCATTTCTCCTGAACAGTTTGTTCCTGGTGACAAAGAGAAAAAGAAAAAAAAAAGTTTTGTGGTTTCTTTGTATCAGGAAATTAAAAGATACTTTATTGAGGGGGGTTTGAAAAGGGAAGGAAGCTCAGAGGCAAAGGATGGGGACAAAGGAGCTGTAGTTGAAGCAAATATATTGGATGGTACCGGGTAGCACATTAGTCCCAAATCACCTATTTTGGTGAACAGAGACTGAATTTATAAGTGGGAGACTCCCCCTTTGGCTGGGGGCTGTGAGCAGAGGGGGCTGAGCTCATGACATAAGGGTTGGTACCTGATGCGTGGGTGCAGGGAAGGGGGATTTTCCAGTGGGGAAATAGTGGAGGAGAAAAATCAAAGTGCTTTGAAATCATCCCCTTTGCTGCCTTGTACCCACTCCCAAACCCCAGTTGGGTCTGTGGCTTCTCAAGGGTACAGAGGCAACTGGTCTCTGACTCTTCTGCAAGAAACACTGTAATTGCAGAAACTGGCACAGGGGCTTGGAATGAGATCTCATTAATTAATTCAAGACATGCTGGGATTAAATTTTATTAAGCCTCGGAATCGGAGCAGACTAGATGAAATGTAAGCAAAGGTTGGGAAGGGAAGCAGGGGTGTGTGCCACATGTGTGCCACGTGCTGCCTGCCACTGCTGACGCTGTCCTGCCCTTCACTGCCGGGGTACTGAGGGTTGTATAGAGATACATACAGATGTACACACACACACACACAGGTGTGTGTGTGTATACACCCAGTTTCACTCCAGCCAGGGCTATCAGGGACACTCTGCTTTCCTTATACAGTTGCTCTGGATTTTTAGGGCCCAGGTGAGTCTCTCCTGCAGCGGGCCCTAAGCTGAGGACCTCTGGCCACTACGACCTGAAGACTAGGAGAGTTGGCAACTGGAGAGTTGCCCTGCCCAGCAGAAAAGGATCTGGGGGTGTTGGTGGACAGCCAGCTTAACATGAGCCTGCAGTGTGCCCAGGTGGCCAAAGAGGCCAACAGCATCCTGGGTTGTATCAGGAACAGCGTGGCCAGCAGGGGTAGGGAAGTGATGGTGGCTCTGTACTGGGCACTGGTGGGGTCTCACCTCAAGTGCTGCATTCAGTTCTGGGCGCCTCACTCCAAAAAGGACATTGAGGGGCTGAAGCGTATCCAGAGGAGAGCCACCAAGCTGGTGAGGGATCTGGAAAACAAGTCCTGTGAGGAGAGGCTGAGGAAACTGGGCATATTTAGTCTGTGAAAGAGGAGGCTGAGAGGAGACCTCCTTGCCCTTTACAACTACCTGAAAGGGGTGTAGAGAGGTGGGTGCTGGCCTCTTCTCCCGAGGGTATAGTGACAGAATCAGAGGAAATGGTCTGAAGTTGCAGCAGGGAAGGTTTAGATCAGATATAAGGAAGAATTACTCTGCTGAGAGGGTGGTCAGGCACTAGAACAGCCTGTCCAGGGAGGTGGTGGAGTCACCATCCCTGGAGACATTTCAGACACGTGTAGATGTGGCACTTCAGGGCATGCTCTAGTGGCTGAGATTGTTGGGTGTGGTGGTTGTTATGGTGGGGACTTTTTGGGTGTGATGTTGTCAGTGTGTGGTGGTTTGTTTGTTAGTTTTTTGTTTGTTTGGAGGGTTTTTTTGTTTGTTTGTTTTTTTTTTTTTCTTTGTTTGATTTGGTTTGATTGGACTCAGTGATCTCAAAGGTCCCTTCCAACACTGAAGATTCTGTGATTCTGTGATCATCTAGGCTGAAGAAGAGGTTTATTTGGCTTTTTCTCTAAGCTCATAAGCATGTTGTGCTCTGTCATTTCATAATAATGACATTCTTTAGAACGTCATCTCCATATTTACTGCGTTTAAAATGATTTGGGGTCTTCTGGAACAGTTGTTGCTCCCAGAGTCACATCTTGATGATTGCTCTGCTCCCAGAAGCAGCCTGGGCACTCATGGAAGGGCTGGCACAACTTCACCCTGCTGGATTTTGCAGGAATAAACAAGTTTTTTGGACAGTTTAAACAAGTGTGTGTGGGGGGGTATATGCGAAACCATGGGCTCTCCAGCAGGAGGTGCAGCAAGGACCCAGCCTTTCCAGGGATGCTGTTTTTCCTGCCAACTCTCCAGCATCCCACATGAGCTGTCTTCTCTTCTGACAGCTTCAGGAGTATACTTAACCCTAATTTTAGCTCTCCCTCCAAGGTGGATATCTTTGGGGTTTGGTCACAATGAATGCCTTATTCATAAAACTACAAACACTGTAAAAAGAAGGAGGGGGGTGGGGTGGGGGAAATGTCCCACCCTAAAACGTTTCTGATCTCCAAGCAGCTATAATTTTGGCTTGCTTGGAGAACAAGCTGAGGTAGTGTTCATTTTAACAGCCAGGAAAGGGCTGTCTGTTTATATTTAGGGCCTTGTAGATTTGCAGAGTATATGCAGGTGGCATGTTAAAATGTGTGGATGATTTCTTACCGGGATAAGGCTCTGTTTTTACTGGACTGCTTTAATTCCGTGTGAAGGCTAAGTAAGTAAGCACTGAAAATTTCTCTGTGACACTTTCTGGGGTTAAATTTTGTTGCCTTTGGAGTCTTGTGTTGAGCTTAATACTGTTGAATTCCACCCCTGCGCCTTCCTACACAGTTTTGCCCAGAACACGTGTTTTTAAGAGCAGTTTGGAGTTTGCAGGGCTTCGGCACTAGCGCTCATCATTCAGTTCTCACTGGAGAAGCATTAGTAGATCACTACAAAGAAAACATAGGTGGGTGAAGAGCATCTTCCAGCAGTGAGGTAGGCAGTGGTCCAGGATTTTGGTCCAGTTGGTAGTTGTAGCTCTGACCTATACCTATGGGCTCCCTCTGGAGAAGGCTGTGCCTCCCGTCCATCTCCAGCCTTGGCCTTTGACCCATTGTCTCAAGGAGCTGCAGGAACTGGCTCAGTGCTCACCTGGGGTCATCTTGATTTTGATGGCCTTTTACTTGGCTTGAGGTGAAGAGGTTGGTGTGTTCAAAAAAAGTGCTTTTGGGCCATAGCTTCTGGAGTTGGGTCATTGTTGCTGTCCGTCCCCCCCCCAATATTGCAAAGTCCTGGAAAGATGCCAAAGAGACAGCTCTCCAGCATGGTCCTTCAGAGAGAGCAGTGGTCGTCTCTGGAGAAGGAGAAATTGGTAGAAAACATGCATGCTGCTTCATTTTTTGAGCTGTAGCTGAACAGCACACAAAGATGTTGCGCTTCTTTTCTGTGATTCTGTGATTCTGTGTGATTCTCTTGCCTATATTTGAGAGCTGAAAGCTCGATCCATGCATCATTCTCCTGCCACCCTTCAGAAATTGCTCACTGGCTACTAATCTTGCTCTGATAAAAGTAATGCCTTTTTCACAGGGGAATCCAGATGCTTATTTGGTATTTGCAGAGCTTACCAAGATCCCGGGGCTGAGGAGGTTTATAAAAGGGGAGTGCAGCTATTAATGTTAGTTGTCTCGGCCTCCTGGAGAGTGCCCAGGCTCTGAGGTTTGTACACAGATCCAAAATTAGAAAATTGTTGATGGCTTTTTCATTCAGAGTTACAAAAAGGCCTGTTTGATTGAACTGAGTCACCGGGCAGCTGCAAACGAAGGAGATTCACGGTGGATGTAAGAGAGGGATGGAGCTCCGTGCAGAGAAAAGCTACTGAATTCTGATTATATGGATGTGTAACATACCATGGCAGGTTATGGGCTTGGAGATGGGGAACAAAAAAGTGAAATCCAGGTTCTGTTTGCACGAAAATATTTCTGTGCGTGTTTGGGTACTTCGCTGTGGTAACCAGAGGCCTATTTTTAGAATCTTCCCCAGGATGCTCCTCTATACGACAGTGAGTTGCTTGGGAAGCTGGTGCACAAAGATATCCCAAGGGTTCCCAAGTTAAAATGAATATCAGTTCAGAAAGATTCTGAAGGATTGTGTTCTACAAAATCGATCAGATGGCGTGTGATTGTCTTTCTGGCTGCACGTCCTGCCTGGACTTCACACGGGCCATCTCTGAAATCCCAAATTACAGCATTTAGGTATGGAAAGGGTCTTCTTTTATTTGGCCAGATCCGGACTACAGCACTAAACTAATGATATCATAATGGCAAGTTGGCTGAGCAGTTAAAACAAGTCATCCCAGCATTTACACTGGCATTTTAAATCACAGTATTTTTGGCCCTCAGCCAGCTGAAGCACCTCTGAGTCTCATCTAGCAGAGGTCAGCTCTCTGCTTTCTTCTGAACAGTCATCATGGAAGAGAACAAGCCCACAGATTTGGTTATACATTTGAGAGTGACTCTGTGGTGAAATTTCTCCCCTGTCTTGTTCATCTAAAAGGACTTCAGATTTTACTAGACTAGCACTGGGGCATTTATACGTTCCAGTGTTCAAATGGAAGGCGTTTAGATAATTTGGGTTGAAGCATTTATTTCTTAGGAAAGTGTTGTTATTCTCCATGAGGTATATATCCAAAAAGAACAAAAGCAGGCCTTTTTCAAGAAGCTACAGACAGCACCAACATAGGCAGACAAGCTCCTTTTTCAAATGTCATTTTTCATATTTTATTGTCTCTCATACATAATCATCTAAATACACTCACATGTATTTAAAAAACCAACAGCAATTGCACTTTATCCATAGAGCACTCGTGGATACGTTGTGTTTTGTGGTATATTGTTTCTCTACTGGGTGTTTTTTCAAAGATGTTCTGCAAAATGATTCCATTTCAACATTTCTGTCTATACATGGATTTTGGACCAGAGCAATTTGTGTGTGCTCATGGGCTCCCTTATTGTTTAAAAATGTTAGAAATGCCGTGACTAAAAACAGGCAGAGGAATATCCATACACTGTCAGACTCAGAGGAAAAGGCTTCCTTTCATGTATCTATCTTGCTAGTGTATGGGCTATCAAAGAGGATTGTCAGGGGGACTGGGACAGTTTGGCCACTGGAGGCCCAGGATTGACACACAAATTTGTAAAGCATTTCGATAGTTGAGCCTCTTGAAGAAATGAACCACAGCTTTTATCTTCTGTGCAAAACGGGTCTTCTGGAGTCAATGTGCACAACATTGCTGTTACGAGAAGCGTGGGGATGATGGGTTTGCCACCATATGATGCACCAAGTGTGTGCCTTAAACTGCCATGGGTACTACCCTGTGAAAACCCCGAGGTGGAAAATTATAGGCTGCTGTTAACCTCTGTGGCATGGCAGTCCCGGCTGTTGAAGACGTTTACTTTTAACGAGCTGTATCTCAAGCACGTGTTGTCATAGAATCATAGAATCATTTAGGTTGGAAGAGACCCTTGGGTCATGTTGAGTTACATCTCAAGCTCTGGTCAGTAGCCCCAGGAACAATTACATTATTTGCTTAGTCTGAATTCTTACCTTGCTTGCATGAGAAAAAAATCCCAACCACAAACACCTTCTCACAGGCAGGGCAGTAGGTACCATTTTTCAGTGCTTTGGATTTGCTTTGATCCCATGTGGCTGTAGTTATGCATTTAATCCCAGACAACGAAGTAACATTTAAACTCAAAAAGATACTTGAGTTTTAGGAGCGATGTTTACCAGCTCCATTTCGTGTTGACACAGATAAACAAAATGCCCTTATTTTTTCTTAGTTCCTTCCGTACTTCTTCTCTTCTTTTCCTTAGTTCCTTCCGTACTTCTTCTCTTCATATTATAATAATGCCATAGAAGGAAAATTAAGTGGGTGAAGAAGTAACACCTTCCAGCAGTGAGGTGGGTAGGGGCATTTCCTTGTTTGTTGTGGTGAGGGAATGGAAGTGCAGTCTCTAGAGTGCACGTTAAAAGCAGGAGGTGATTGTGGACCCGGTTACCTGCTGGTAAACTCAACAAGTAACATTTAGAAGAATGAATCTGAAATCTGCCCACATATTGAATCTTTGCAAGTATTAGACTTGGTTGTCATATCATGGTGATGGGGAGGATGATGAGAAAACTTAGGTGTTCCAGCACGAGGCTGACCTGGAACTTCCCCAGGTGCACGGCTGCCCTTTTCCCAGTGTGAAACCAACTCCGTGTGTGTTAAGGCAGCTCCCCCCCGCCCAGGGAAAACTTGTCTGAGACCTGTTCGACGTGGGCAGTCCTGGGGTGACAGCGTGGTGATCTAGAAGCAGTAGAGTTTTTGTCATCTGCTGGTTGTGGTAGAGTGACAGCCAAAAATGTCAGGGCATAAACTAATTTTTTCCCCAAATCATGTGGGGAGAGTTAGTGAGATGAGCGTGGAACAGCAGACGCTTTTGGGTTTGTTGGCATTAATTGAGATGGATGTAGAAGGACTTCTATAAATCAGTGCAGCATTTAGGAAGGGTGACTCACTCAGGAGATGCATGCCAGTGGCAGTATATCCAGTACACAGGAATTTGATCAATAAAATAGACATTCTGTAAAGGTATACAGGATACACCGGTCTTATTATTTAATAGGCTCTGAAAATGCAAGAGCACATGGCCTCGAACGGGATTAAAAATTACATTTAAAAACACTAAGGCTGTTAACGCAGCGCATAATTAAGCCCTGGAATTCATTGCCAAGGAAAATCTTTGAGTGGATCTTAATAACATTAAAAAAAAAGAGACAGACACGTCTATTATTAATAAAACTAGGCAGAGATCGGTTCTGTGAGAAGTACAAAAAAGCAAGTCTGCTTAAGAAATGGTCTTACACTTGCAAGTCAAGCACTGCGTGTCCAGTGAGGAAGCATTTATTTTTCCCTTTTATGCTCACTATTATATTCTGATTTTTACCTGTGTCTGAAGCCCTGGTGCCTGTGACCAGGGGAGGTGTCTGCAAGGTTGTGAGGTCCATGGGCAGGTCCTGCAGGTCCTGAGTTAAGGAGCTGCTCAGATAAGCAGTGGGTCAGCTCGGGCGCTTCTGAAGGAGCTTGTGCCGTTTAAGGTCACCATAGCAGTTAGCAGAGTGAAAAAAAATAAGGTGTTGAGTCTTCCAGAGTCATGGGGTGTTTTTGTCGCGATGTGTTTTCATCACAGCTTTCCTGTAAACAGCTGAACGTGAGGCTTGGTGGATCACTGGGTGTCTGAGGTGCTGGTTTTTTGCCCTTGAGCTTTTTAAGAAAAGCAGGCAGGCCAATAAAGTCCCGGGCTTTCACAGTCCCCGCTTTGTGCTAGAGTCAACCCAAACCAGACCCACGGAGAAAGAAAAGGGCGTGACCCTCGTCTGACCAAATGGGTGTTCTCTATCTGCACTTTGTGTCCAGGCAGAGTTTTACTCTTTGATTCCTTTGGTGCCCAAGGGAGCCAGAGACACCACCGGCATGCGGTGTGATCAACTAACCTACCTGCTCAGGCAGGTGGTTGAATGGAAAGAGGAGGCAGGAAGACTTAGAAATGACAGAGAAAGTGAAAGTGAAATAGATTGGTGGAGATGTACCNTGGTGGAGCTGTACCCTGAGGCATAGGCTTCTGGTAGAGGCTCTAAAGGAAGTGGATCATCATGTGGTGTTGAGGGATATGGTGTAGGGGAGAACTTGTAGAGTAGGGCTGATGGTTGGACTTGATGATCCCAAGGGTCTCTTCCAACCTAAATGATTCTATGATTCTATGATTCTATCCCCTTTCCTCCTGTCACCAGGCAGAAGAGAGGGACCCCAGGGACAATAAGGAATGGAGGCAGGTCCCTCCTCAGAGGGGCAAGCAAAACCCCTCCTGGCCCCCCTCACCTTTGCACTTGCAAAATAGGTATAGGGCTATGGAAATCAAGGGCCAGGGAAAAGGCTAAAAGGAAGATCCAAGTGGTGAGTTGCCCAGAGCTAGCCACCCACCCCCATGCTTTAGGACTTCCTCAACAAAGGAAAAAAGGATGGTAATTGTGGTGGGTGACTCCCTTCTGAGGGGAACACATTTGCAGCCTGGATCCATCCCACAGAGAGGTCAGCAGCCTCCCTGGGACACAGATAAGGATATTCAGAGAAATCTCCCTGCTCTGGTCGGGCACTGGGATTACTGTGCATTACTAATATTTCAAGTAGGCGGCAACGAGGTAGCTACCAGTAATCCAAGGACAATTAAGAGAGACTTTAGGGCCCTGGGATGACTGGTTAAGGGATCAGGAGTGTAAGTTGTTTTCTCCTCTATCCCACAAATTGCAGGAATCGATGAGGAGATAAACAGGAAGAGCCAGCAGATTAACTCCTGGCTCCGAGGCTGGTGTAACCATCAGGACTTTAGTTTCTTTGATCATGGGTTGATCTACAGGACACCAGGCCTGCTAACAACTGGTAGAACAAGCTTTACCCAAAGGGGAAGAGGAATCCTGGGGCAAGAATTAGAAGGGCTCTTTGAAAAAGCTTTAAACTAGGTTTGAAGGGGGATGGGGATGAAACCAGGATTAAAGTGGAGCCTGGGAGCAGATTGCCAGAGCTGGTGGGCAAAAGTACTAGCAAGGTCTTGCAGCCCATTGCTTCAGTGGAAGTGGTGGATGGTAATCCATGTGCTAGTGATGACATCAGGGGTGGTGATAGCTCCGCAACCACAGAAAGGCCTGAGCATGCTCAGGGAGGTATTAGGACTCCCCCGTGCCATGAAAGTGGCAGGAAAAACAGCCCAGCTAAAGTGCTTGTACACAAATGCACACAGTATGGGGAACAAACAGGAGGAGCTGGAGGCCATTCTACAACAGAAAAACTATGTTATAGTTGCCATCACAGAAACGTGGTGGGAAGAGTTACACAACTGGAGTGCTGTGATTGATGGCTATCAACCCTTCAGAAGGGGTAGACAAGGAAGGAGAGGTGGCGGGGTGGCCCTCTGTGTTAGAGACAGATTTGAATGCCTTGAACTTAATAATGGGAATGACAGTGTAGAGTGTTTCTGGGTAAGAATCAAGGGGAAGGACAAGGCAGATACCATGCTGGGAGCTTATTAGAGACCCCCCAACCCAGACATTGAAGTAGATGAAATATTCCATCAGCTACTGGCAGAGCTCTCAGGATCACTCGCCCTTGTTCTCATGGGGGACTTCAACTTCCCAGATGTCTGCTGGAAATGTAACACAGCAGAGCAAGAACAGTGCTGGAGGTTCCTGGAGTGTGTGTAAGACAACTTCCTAACACAGCTGGTGAGCAAGCCAACCAAGGAAAGCACCCTATTGCACCTGCTGCTTGTTAGCAGAGAAGGTCTTATGGGGGATGTAAAGATTGGGGGTCATCTTGGGCACAGTGATCATGAAATTGTAGAGTTTTCAATTCTTGGAGAAGCAAGACAGGGAGCCAGTAGAGCTGCCCCCTTGAACATGCAAAAGGCAGACTGACCTCTTTAAGACCATAGTTGAGAGTGTCCCTTGGGAAAAAGTCCTGAAGGGCATAGGTGCCCGGGATGGCTGATGATACTTCAAAAGGGAACTCTCAAGAGTGCAGGAGAAGGCCATCCCCAGCTTGCATAAAATGAAGACCAGCCTGGCTAAATAAAGGGCTTTGGCTGGACCTCAGGAAGAAAAGAAAAGTTTCCAATCTCTGGAAAAGGGGGCTGATAACTTAGGAGCAATATCAAGATGTAGTGAAGATAGGCAGGGGAAAAATTAGAAGGGCAAAAAGCAGAACTTAAATTGGCCACCTTGGTTAGAAATAAGAATTTTTTTCAGTATATGACTAAAAAAAGGAAGGCTGAGGAAAATGTAGGCCCACCGCTGCGTTCAAGGTTGGTGCCTCTGTAATGGAAGACACAGAGAAGGTAGATTTACTGAATTCCTTCTTTGCTTCGGTCTTCAGGAGAAGTGCCAGAGCTACAGCCCTATCCTGGCTTTCAGGAGGCAAACTAGGGCAGCAACATTTCAGCTTTCCATCTGCTGCTTTCCCTTTACTCCTTTCCCTCCATATCCTGGAACTGCCTGCCCAGTTCCCCCTCCCTGTCATCCCTCTGGGCTTGGCTATTCTGCTGCATCCCACTGGTTGCTGTCATCTTGGACAATAAACCCCAAAAGAGCAATTCACCTTTATGTACCTTGCACAAGCAGCAGTGAGCAGAGACTTGGAAGGTCCCTGGCTCTCCCTTTCTACAGGCATGACCTCTGGGAGGTGACACGGGGATTAACGAGGTGAAGAAAGGTTTTGGGGCTAATAATCTCTTCCTAACCTTTTCCTTGTACTTTGTGTTACTTCCAATAATCCCTGCTCAAAATGGGAGTGGTGGTGGAGGATTCCCACACACCCCAAGACTCAAGCTACTCTGCACCTGAGGAAGCCTGCTTCATGCTTGTTCCTCCTCCTCTTCCTCCTTGGCTGTGGGAATGGCAGGAGTTGATCACATTCTTGCACAGTGCATCTCTTTACGCTGTGTCACGAGTCTGGGTCTGGGAAAGTATGTCAGAGCATCCTGAAAGTTAATTATGTGTTTTAGCACCCTCCCCAGCTAGGCAAGTTTGGTTTTTTCTAATCGAGACCCTAAGTTGGAGGTAAGAAGAGACAGGATGGGATCGTCACTGCCTTCACCCTGCAGGTTTGCAGTTGATTTTATGCCAAGATGTCATTACTTTCTGCCATCTCAGAAATGAAGCCTTTGCTGTCTGTGCTCGGTGCTGAGATATGTAGGTCTCACTGCATAGCTCTATTAGCTCAAATTACCTTTCTCTTCCAAGGCAGTTTTAGCACTAATTGACCAGAATTCAAACCAGCTTTCTCTCCTGGTAATGTGGTTCATTGCTTGTAATTGACCTGCTTTTCTGGCAGTGAGGAGAGCTCTACCAGCCAGCATATACTGTGTGAGCGTAGCCTGTCATTACTTACATTTAAGCCCTTGAAGGAAAATTTTAGGATCTTTCTCTGGTGAATTGAAACCGTAAAATAATACCTACAGAAAAGGAAAGTTTCCAAGCAAGTATTTTAAACATCTAAACAGAGTCAGGGAGGAAGCTTAACACTGCTGAGCTGGTGGCAGAATACAGCTTTCTGGAGGAGGCTATGGTTATAGTTGATGACCACGGAGGAGGTTGTGAATGGATGACCAAGCAATCACGGAGTTGTCAGAGTTGGAAGGGACCTCTAGAGATCATCCAGTCCAACTCCCCTGCTAAAGCAGGGTTGCCCAGAGCACATCATTCAGGACTGCATCCAGGTGGGGCTTGAAAACCTCCAGGGAAGGGGATTCCACGATCCCCCTGGGCAGCCTCTTCCAGGGCTCTGCCACCCTCACCTCAAAGAAGTTTTTCCTCATCTTTGTATGGAACTTCCCATGTTCCAGCTTGTGCTCACTGCCCCTTGTCCTGTCACTGGGAACCACTGAGAAGAGTCCATCTCCATCCTCCTTCAACCCACCCTTCAGGTGCTCCAATCCCTTAATCATCTTTGTTGCCCTACGCTGGACTCTCTCCAATAGTTCCCTGTCTCTCTTGAACTGGGGAGCCCAGAACTGGAGGCAGGATTCCAGTTGTGGCCTCACCAGTGCAGAGTAGAGCACTGGTGAGGGGGAGAATGACCTCCCTCCACCGACTGGCCACACTATGCAGCCCAGAATTCCATTGGCCTCTTGGCCACAAGGGCACATTGCTGCCTCATGGGAAGTTTGCTGTCCACCAGGATTCCCAGATCCTTCTCCTCAGAACTGCTTTCCAGCAGGTCCACCCCTAACCTATATTGGTGCCTGGGGTTCTTCATCCCCAGGTGAAGGACCCGACATTTGCCCTTGTTGAGCCTCATGAGGTTCTTTTCTGCCCAGCTCTCCAGCCTGTCCAGGTCGTGCTGGGTGGTGGCACAGCCCTCTGGAGTGTCAGCCAGCCCTCCCAGTTTGGTATTATCAGGGAACTGTCTGAGGACACACTCTGTCCCCTTGTTCAGGTCATTGATGAATATGTTGAACAGAACTGGACTGAGTATTGACCCCTGGGGGACACCTCTGCTCACAGGCCTCCAACTTGACCCTGTGCCGTTAATTACAACCCTCTGAGTTCTGTCCCACAGCCAGGACTCAATCCACCTCACTGCCCTCTCATCTAGCCCACACTTCCTTCATTAATTAATTAATAGTAAGTTATTTTTATGTCACTTTCTCAGGGCTGATGATTGTAATGAAGGACACAGAAGTACCAAAAATGGTTTGGCCATTCTAAATTCCCACTGTACCAAAGAAACCTTGATGCTTATGCGTTGCAGTTGACTGCAGTCTTGTGCAGTCCTGCAGCCCTCACTCACACACCAACATCTCCCCACACACTTCCTCTCCAGCAACTGGCAAGAACACCCCAGTCCCTCCGGTAGCCAGTTTTTTCTGTGGTCTCACCTGTAGAGATATACATGCACTCCACTGGCTCCCAGGACCGTCACCTACTTGCCAACTAGTCTAGATTGGTCTTTGCTAGTGATCACCCACCAGCCCCTGGTCCCAGTCCAGCTGGGTCCCAGACTCCATACACACAGGCATGTGAAACAGAGTGCCTCACCCAGGAAAACAGAAATAAAGATTAAATAAAGACAGGAAAGACTGCACTCGTTATGCCCAGGACATGGCTGGACAAGCACATTGACCAGCAGTATTTACACAGAGATGGACCTTTTTATCTCCTTACCTCTCTCTTTTACCACATATGTTCCTCCCCAGACTATTTTGATCCCTCCCTTCCCCAACTGTGGTTCCTTCCCTAAACATTCTATTGTAAGTCTTGTGCAATCCTCAAATGCCCTTCACCTACATCTTATGTGTCCCATACCCCATCAGTCCCAAAGGAGCCCCGGTTGATTCATCAAAATGGGTTTCACAACTGTACCCTGGGGCTGTGGCTTTCCTGGGAGAGCCCTGGGAGGAGCAAGGCAGGGTGTCCCTTCCTCTGAGCCCATAATCCTGGTCTCCATCTGCCATTGTGCCCTGTACTCTGGGCTTGTGGAGATGGCCTGCGATGGGCTGATGGTTCCTGAGGTGGACCTGGGAGCATTTGAGCAGGGTGTTATTTGGTTCCACTGACTGCAATGGACTCTCTATTCTCTTTTGTGGGCTTGCAGGTGAGATTTTCCTCGCATAAACTAATATAGCTCAGAGAAGTGACCAAGACAGTCATGGCCATGTTCTGGCACAACCTTGCACGACAGTCTCCACCAAGAGGTGGTGTCACCTATTTTTCTGGTAGGAGGTGAGGGGAGCAGGTATCTAAGGGAAACGGCAATCCTCTAGTCCAAGATAACATCATAAAACTTATTCAGTGATGTCCAATTACAGGACAAGGGGCAATGGGTGCAAGCTGGAACAGAGGAGGTTCCACTCAAATATGAGAAAAAACTTCTTTATGGTGAGGGAACACTGGCAGGGGCTGCCCAGGGAGGTTGTGGAGTCTCCTTCTCTGGAGACATTCAAAACCCGCCTGGATGCGTTCCTGTGTGATCTGCTCTGGGTGTTCCTGCTCCAGCAGGGGAATTGAAACCGATGATCTTTCAAGGTCCCTTCCAATCCCTGATATTCTGTGATTCTGTGCTTCTGGGAAGGAGGTTACTGCCCATCAGCAGCTTTTATACAGCACCTCTCGTCTCTGTGTCAGAGAGCAGCTTTTGTGCTTCATGCTGAATTTGGGGGCTGCCATGCACTTTGGTGGTGTTCGAGTAGATGCCTTCCCTTCGGTCAAGACATACCAGCAGAAGCAGGGAGGTGATTGTCCCCCTGTGCTCAGCACTGGTGAGGCCACACCTTGAGTCTGGTGTCCAGTTCTGGGCACCTCAGCACAAGAGAGATATCGAGGTGCTGGAGCGAGTACAGGAGGAGGCNGATTGGATGTGGTGTTGAGGGATCTGGTGTAGGGGAGAACTTGTAGAGTAGGGCTGATGGTTGGACTGGGTAATCCCAAGGGTCTCTTCCAACCTGAATGATTCTATGATTCTGTTGTATGAGCAAAGTGTCCAGCTCCAAAGCTTGGGACATTTCTGAGCCTATGTGGGTGCTTGAATGTGAGCACTCAGGGATATTTTTGGTGCTGTGTGGCCTCTTGTCAGGTTTAGGCATCTGCAGGGCTAAGCAGCCTGGAGCATGGCACATCTGGATAGCTTTCCTGAATGCGCATACACTATCAGATGCCAAAGCCAGTCAAAGATGCCAAAGCAGATGTGAAAACATCTGGACATCACCTAGAGCTCAAAGATTTTCCCCAGCTACTGCTGGTACCCAGCACAGAGCTGATCTCCAGCACAAGTCCTTTTCTGCTCTCCTGTCTTGGAGGTGAGTAATAGCACAACTTCTGCCACAGAGCCATGAGGGAGGGAAGAAGATTGAAAGAGTGGGAAACATACCTCACTGTTTAAATTAATCTCCCTGGGATTCTTTTTAGAAGACAGGAAAAATGACAACCTGCTTTATGACAACCCTGTTCTGCCTTGAAATTCACTCAGTGCCTGTCCTGTCTCTCCACATCTAGAAATAAATCATCAAGTGCCTCAGAAACGCACTCCTAGAGATTTGTGCTTTATGCACCTGACAGCTCCAGCATGCTCTTTCAGGCAGGGCTGCCTCTCCATGTTTCTTCTCCAAACCCCCTTAGTTCAAAGCATTGATTTCAACATTTAGGCTTTGTGATTGTTCCCTTAGTTGGGATCTTGGAGGGGCTGCAGAAAGGCACTGGAGCAACTTTTTTTTTCCAGATGGGGTAATGCTGTTTTGGGGAGATATAATGGGAAACTTAGCAAGGGTGAGCAGACAAGCTTTAAAAGCTTTATCCTCCAAAATGAGCAGGTTGTGCCGAAGTCCACAAAAGCTGGTGTAATAGCAAATTGTTGAAGTATTACCCAGCCACTCTGTGAGTCAAGACTGGCTCCGCTCTTGCCCAGGGCATGGGAGCTCAGATGCAGAGGAAGCTTTGCTTTCTTTCCACTTTGCAAAAATAAATTCTAAACTACAGCAAAGCATGGAGACTTGTCCTCCTTGTCTCATGTGATAGAAGAAGCAATCTGGAGACAAAGAGAGAGGACTACCAAGTGTTTAATTTCTCTTTTTCTTCTCATTTGGATAACCAAAGACAGTCTGTTGGCTAGTGCTATGCCCTTGGCACAATGCTGTGCTGACGAATGAACTTGAAGGAGTTGTAAAACACAAATTATTTTTAAAATAATTGCAGTTTTGAAACTTTGCATTTTTATACAGAGAAAATGTAGATCAGGCCATTGTGAGGGGGAAAATCCATGTGGCTTGTCTGTCCCTGAGCTTGGACAACACGGGAACAGAGGAGAAACATGTCTGTGCTCTTCTGGGATTCATACAAACAGAATTAGCAATTTCTGTGCAGGAATAGCTCAGATCTGACCATGATTTTTTTCAGGTCGTAGACTTCCAAGTAGATCAAACACTTTGCCACTATTTTCCCCTTGTTTGTGCAAATTGTTGGCAGTTCTGGGTTTTCATCATGATAATGAAGTTCAACCAGCCAGTGGAGACACCCCTGCTTGTCTTCCCTTGCTGTATCTCCCCGGGTGCAGTTTGACAGTACAGCCACGTACGTTCTGGCCACCCCTGGGTAAGGGATACCAGAGGGAAGGACCTTTGTTTGTCCAAGAATGGCAGCTCAGGTTGTGGAACTGAAGCCACAGCAATGGTGACTTCATGATTTCCTGTAATTCATTGGCTCAGAGTCTTAGGGGTTTTTGTTTTGATACCTTCATTTCCCACGGTTTTATTTGAAATCTTTTGTTATGTGACCTGAAGTTTTAATTTCCTAAGTTTGTAAGTTCTAAATTACTACATCTTGTTTGGAAAAGTCATTTTTTTTTCATGAATTCTGTGTCCAAAATGTACATTTGTTGTTTGTTTGTTTGTTTTGCATGGCATTCACTGATGAATGATACACAACTGAATTTTTGAATAGCACACAGTAACCACAGTGAGGGCAGTCAAGTGGCATTTCTGGTCATTTGATGAAGTGTAAACTAATGCACAAGCATGCACTCAGCCTGTGGAGAGCAGGCTACGGGAGTTTTGGGGCAGAACGAGCAGCAGGGTTGGGACTTCTCTCATCTCTCTCCAGTTGAGAAGTCGACTCTCCCTTTGCACTCAGTAGAGGGGGGAAAAGTGTTTTGGGGCATGATTCACCTACTGCTTCAGATGGAGATCTTGCAATGGAGTGAATCAACTCTAGGACTTCCTCCATAAAAGGAGGTGTGGAGGAATTTACTTTGTAGAAATCTGAAGTTGGGTGAGATAAATTCCAGCCAGAAAGCATACTGCAGAAGACAGACATTAATATATTTTTATTAGCAATAGCTTAGACCCCTGAGCTGCCAAGAATAACAGATTGGGAAAAGGTGTGCAGGGTTAAAACCCTTAGCCCCCTTTTCCCCCGTATTTTAAAGGCCTCCTTTGTGCTACAAGGCAGCACACAAAGATGCCAAACAAAGAGGCAAAGCTACTGGGAGCCTTCATATCCCCAGTGTTCAAACTACCAAGTAGCCCCCAAGTTTTTAACAGGCTGGGGCAAGTGAGGAGCGAGAGTGGTGGCCACACGCTGCTACCCCTGCCCATTCATTTCAGCATGCATGGCCACAGGCAAAGAAAAGGTATGTTATTCCTTGGCTCATACCACCTTCATGGATGGTATCCCCGCTAGATGATGGGACATAGGTGAGCACGTTGATTAGGTACAACAGTCATTCATAATTTTGCTATGTTGTATTTTTTCTGAGTGTAATCTCTATTTAAGATTTTACTGAATTTTAACTCTGCGCCAAATATTTCAGGCCCTTTGTTACTGTGCTCTGAGCTTGGTCCTTAGAAAGACAATCTTGCTGCAGCAACTAGTTTTGCACCAGTTGTAACTTTAATATTCAGAGGATCATAGAATCATAGAATCACAGAATCATTTAGGTTGGAAGAGACCCTTGGGATCATCAAGTCCAACCATCAGCCCTACTCTACAAGTTCTCCCTTACACCAGATCCCTCAACACCACATCTAATCTACTCTGAAACACAGTCAGGGATGGGGACTCCACCCCCTCCCTGGGCAGCTGATTCCACTGACTGACCACTCTCTCTGGGAAAAACTTTTTCCTCATGGCCAGCCTAACCCTACCCTGCTGCAGCTTGCAGACAGTCCCTTTCCTTCTGTCTCTTGTACCTCTGAGAAGAGACCAGCAGCAACCTCTCTACAGTGCCCTTTCAAGCAGTTGTAGAGAGTGATGAGGTCTCCGCTCAGCCTCCTCTTCCTCAAACTATGCATATTTCTACATTTCAAGAACAAATTCTGTAAAGTTGGAGAAACTGTGCTGTGTGCATTTTCTTATATATCAAAGACCTGAACCCCCTGCTTTCCAAATGCAAAAAACTCAACTCTCTTAACTATAAATTTATGGTTGTTGCCTGAATGATGCCTTTTCCCCCCTTTTTTGGTGGTTTCAGGCTGCTGCCTGCTCTCCCTTGAGCTTCCAACAAAAGATGCTGCCTGTTAGTGGGCAAATGCACAGACCTCCCCAGGTCCAGTTACGTTTAGACACAGAGGCAAAACTTATGATGTTTTATTATTGAAGTTTGTTAAAAGGATGCAGTCCCCTAATAAAACTCTATTGCTAATTTTCTATTGCTAATTCTGACTTGAAAGAGAGAGCATGAGCTGACAAAATGTGGCAAGTTTCTTCAGCAGAAGCAGAGGTGAGGTAATGCAAGTAATGCAACGAGCAGCAGAAGCCTCTGGTAGAGCTCTTCCCACTGGAAACAGTTCTTCCAAGAAAATTCACCTGCCTTTTGCGAGGGGGCATTTGTGGACTTTTAGTTCAAATACACGCTGCCAATGTTACTGCCTTAAAAGTTTGAAGAGTTTCTAACTGCCACTCAATATACCAGAATGGGAAGAACTGTATTAGAAATTGATTATCCTTGGGTCCCAGCAGCGGAGGCAGTTTTAGGGAATGTGATAGTGTGTCGTCTCTAGAAGAAAATAAGAACTGCCATTACTCCTCTCCATCCAGGCCTTGTGTTCATCCTTCTCACTAGGTAGCCCCGTTTAAGACTGTGCTTCAGGGTCAATCTAGTTATTCTCTAATTAGGATGCATTATTCCATGTTTCTTTTGTCATTCATTATTTTACTTCTTCGGGGTAATGTGTGGCATAAACTGTTCTCTTTGAACACCACCATGAAGCTGGGGCCAAATTCAACCTCAGAAGAAGTCCATTGAAATGAACGGGGAAATTATTGGGAGAATCATTATCCATGTTTATCTGTGTACACACTGAGGATACTGAGAGAGAATCCATGCAACGCTCTGGGTGCCCAAGGAAAGTTTTTAAAAATAAGGAACAGACCTGTTAACTCAGCTGGAGCAAAGTCCTGCAACTGAACTGAGAGTCCCCAGCCTCACCAAGCAGCACCCCGGGTCCCACCCTGCTCAGGTGCCAGGGGTTTGGAAGAGGAAATTGGGCTGAGCAGGACGATCTGAGTGGCCTGTTATGGGACCAGTGGGCCAGCAAGTGCCAAAGGTCCAAGATGAGGCAGGCTGCCCATGGCCACCACCTCGTCCTCTTCCTGCGGGAGCTCTGGTGGGATGCTGCCCTGAGCTGTGGGAAAAGCAGTCTGCTATTGCTTTGCATGGGGTTTTCCTCTAAAACACAAGCATTTGAGTTAATCCCAGCTGGAATTACACAGCTGCAGAGAGGATATGAAGCACACTGGTGATGCACTGAGACTCACCAGGGCATGTGAACCACGAGGGGAGTATCCACATCCAAACATCAGCGGGTTGGGACGTGAGACTTGAAGTGTGGAGCTCATCTGAAAACTCAAAGCCCATTCAAAGCACTCAAATAATGTGCTTCCCAGGAATTCCCACAGTGAATCCCGGCTCCACTCTTCTCTCTCCAGCAGCTCAGAGATGTATCAGGCTGCTTTTCGCAAACGGGGGATCAGGCTGCCTTGGCTGGACCACTCTCTGGTGGTGGTTGATGGTGTGTGAGCAGGCAGCAACACATGGGATGGGGAGGACGGAGCAAAAACGTTTGGGGAGTTACTTAGTTCTCACTTGAACTGGAGCAGACTGGGAGTGAAGGAACCGGCACTGGGGGAAGGTCAAGCCCTGTGTTTCCTTTTGCATACAGGCTGTCTCCAGGACGTGTGTTCTTCTCTTAGTCTCTATTACCTCCCCCACCCTTTGAATATTTTATTTATACTTCTGTTAGTTATTGATTTCTTTAGCTGGGGTCTCTGTGGTGCTTGGAAGCCCCATCTTGACACTGGTTGCTGCTGGTCACTTTTACTCCCTGTCTCCAGGAGGCCTTGGGGGTTATGGGCACAGTGTTCTCCCTGAATCCATGCGGAGGGCAGCATCTGGCAGGCTGTGTTCAAGGGAAAATGAATCTAAGCAGGACCTTTGCATGGGATGGTTGGGAATTTCACAGTCAGAAATGATTGTGATTACTTGAAAAGTGGTGTCAGGGTCGGAATTGAGGAGAAACAGGTTTTAGGCAGCCTGACTGAATTTGAAGGGCCATTTCTGTGGCGTCTTTTGTCTAAAACGCTGACAAATAGTTGGGGAGCGTAGGCGGATGGCACTGCCAAAAAGGAGGGGGCTCAGGGATCAGCGCCTGATTTTGCAAACATGTGTTTAAGATATTGGAGATGAGCAGTTTCTAACAGGGCTTAGGAGACGCTCAGTAGAATTCACAAAGCTCTTATCCAGCTTCAGTGGAAATTGGTGACCATTTAACTTCTTAAATGCACAATGGAACTTTCAGTTTTGCACTATTTTGGGGGACGTGGAGGGAGGTGAGAGATGACTCCTGTGTATGCGTTGCAGTTCAAAATATACGGTAAAAATTCTTATTTAATTTGTAAATTAGTGCTCGTTATGTATAGACACCCATTCTGCTGGTTGTGGGTCTGCTCTGTAATTCCTTGTTCCACGTGTGTTGATGTGGTTTTTGGGGTGTTTACTGTATATTGGTCTATGTCAGTGGTTTGCAACCTTTTTTTTTTTCTTCTTTTTAATTTGTAAATCTGACACTTTTGCAGTGGGGTGCAGACATTTGCATGGCAAATTGAAGTTTCTAGGCACTGGGTTTGCTTTTCATAGTTACAACTCACAAACCCCTTAGAAGCTGGCTCTGGATCCTCAGGGATGCTGGAAACAACTGGTCTGAAAGTAATAGGGAAGGGAAGGGAAGGGAAG
>VZTM01022114.1:1844-16853 GCA_013400555.1 Jacana jacana | reverse complement strand
TTTTCTCTCTAAAGTCCTGTTCTCCTATAGAGGAATCAGTTAATCTCATACCTCCTGGCTCTGGCACAGGTCACAGGGTTGTTCCACGATCCAAGCATTGGCAATGCTATTCACATTGTGCTGGTCCGGCTCATCCTCTTTGAGGAGGAAGAGGTAAGGTTTTTATGTTCTCCAGAATGTCATTTGCAAAACTTGGGTGTTAATGCATTGAGCCATAATTATGAAGAGGAGGATTTATTTGCTTAAAATAATGTGTTCATTTTACTCTTCTAATAACCTTGGGCACGTCTCTTTTTAGAATAAGTGCTGCCCTAGGTAGGAAAGTATTTAGCTGGTGACTTCAGGTGGTTCTGCATAAAATCACCAAGGAAAACGTAATTAAACCAGGCAAATTTGGATTGGGGAAATGGAATTTCCCAGTGTCAAAAGAATATGGGATACCAAGGAAGACTAGATGAGAAACAGAAATTCACATGGGCATCATTACTCAGAGCCTAATTATGTAGCGTTACCTGAAATGTATTAAAAAGTATAATGCTAGACTGTTTGCAGGTCTCTGAGGAAGTAAATCTGTTATTGTCATTATTATATACAGATTATACCTTTTAGATCTTAAAAAAAAAAAAAGGACTAAATTAGATGATAATTCCCATAATTTAGCTCTATACTGGTAGTTTCCAGTGTCTCTTATTCATTATTTCATTGCTACATGCTTAAATACATCCTGATTGTCACAATTTTATAGTTATTTTTAAAACACTGTGCATTACATAGCTTGCTCTGACTGCACAAACATGTCAAGGGGATTTTCTCAGTGGCTTATGATTTATGACCCCAAGCTAGATGGTCCCAGTGCTAGAGAAGCCAGTGAACCATGCCATGAGGCCAGGCTAGGTCTTCTGAAATAACGACTAGAGTCTACACTTAGAGTCCACAGCGTATGAGTGTGCTGGCCAAAACTCGTAGTTCTCGTCCTAGCAGGACAATTAGAACTTGAAATCTGTGGAGACCTCCAATTAAATTTACTTGCAAAATTTCTATGACTGTTTTGATAAGCAGTTGAGCATAGCAATGTTGGAAGGAGCAGTATTGAATATCCTCCAAATTTTAATTTTAAAGTTATCCAGAAATTACTATCTGGTAACAATGTTATTTAGTTGTTTCATAAAAACTTTTCTTTAATTAAATAGAGTAAACTGAGACAAGATACAATGAATGCCCAAGACCAGAAATGAGAAAGTATGTTTTTGAATGAATGCATTTTTCATACTTTCTGTTTCAGAAGAAATTTCAGCAACTTGCATGTGTACTGTGTGATAGTAAGACGAGGAAGAAACATGACTGCACTTGTTCTCCTTGGAATCAAAAAATATTGTGAAAGAAATACACCCTGAGAAGTATAAATGTTCTTTGGTCATGACATTGAGTGACAAACTTGAGCACGAAGTCCCACACTAATTAGTGTTTACCCTCTCCATAGAGGAAAATTTGCTTTCGAGAGAATATAAAATGTTTGCTTGAAAGTTTCCATTCAGTGTTGGATTTACGAATCTCACTGACCAAAAAAAAGTGCACATTTCTGCATTTCATTTTTCCTTTAGCTGCATCAATTACCAAAATACCAACATTTAACTTAATGTTCAGTATAGATGTCATTGATCCTAATGATGGTTCTAGCTTTAGGCAAAAGCATGATCAGTTGCGTTTCAGAGATTTCCGAGCTTCACAGGTAACATAACTGACATGTTATTGCAATGCAGTGTGGTCTTTACAATAACACTTTCCCTCATTGTCCACTAGCAAGGCTTGAAGATAGTTCACCATGCTGATAAGACACTTGCCAGCTTCTGCAAATGGCAGAAGAGTGTCAATCCCAAGAGTGACGTCAACCCTACACACCACGACGTAGCCGTCCTTCTAACCAGGTATGACAGCAGTTCGGTGGCCATGACTGGCAACTGCTTAGTTGTGGTTTTTTGGTGATGGTGTGGTTTTTTATAGGCTCCTGCAATGACTCAGTTCATCCTGCATAGAACCCAGTAAAGTGGTATGATGAAGACATGCTGTTTCTGAAAGACAGCGTTAAGGCAAAGATGATCTGTCATGAGCAGGCCTGACACTCACACAGGCAGAGAATATGAACTATATTATAAAAACATGTGGTTGAAATTATATCTGCTGTATCTCTTAAAGGGATTGTTTTTCATTTGTTTTCAAAGTACATGTAACACTTTACATATGCATGTGGGCGTTTCACTGGAGATGCATCTTAGTCAGGAAATTGAGATCTATATGTCCCAAGAGAATTAGCAATTTGCAGAGCTGAGGGCTTTTTTTCCTGACTGCATCCTACCCCAGTTTGTGCTCAGTCACTTCTCTCTTCTTCTTTGAGGCAATATACCAAAACAACATAACATGTAGATGAACTCCGAAATGACAAATTCTGAAGTAACTTACAGGTGTACCTCAGGATGGAAGAGTATTTTGTGAACACAGTGCCATTTATTTTTAAGTTTAAAGTGTATGATTTTTAAATATTATCTCCATATTCGAGAAGACACAAACTATTTTTTTACTTGTGAACAAGGGAGGCACAGAAAACTTATGTTAACAATTGCTAACACTGTGCTTTGCTTAAAGTGCAACAGCACCGATACATTACACAGTGGAGACTTACCACCCCATGCAAGTGGGAGCCTACAATTGACTTTAAGCTCTTGTAATGACACGTCTCTTTTGTGATTCTAGGAAGGACATTTGTGCTGGCATGAATCGTCCGTGTGAAACCTTAGGTTTGTCTCATCTGTCGGGCATGTGTCAACCTCACAGAAGCTGTAACATCAATGAAGATTCTGGCCTTCCATTGGCTTTCACTATTGCTCACGAACTCGGACACAGGTATAGTTGTTGAAGGGGTGACCTAGCTGAGTGTAATTTATTTTTTGTATATTAATTCTCAGAATTGCCAGACAGAAACAAATTATTAAAATCAAAACTGTGATTGTTTTTTTCTAAGTGAAGGAATAAGTAGGAAATTCTTAACTCTTTGACCCTTTGTCATGGTGTAATCCCAGCCAGCAGCTAAGCACCACGCACGCAGCTGCTTGCTCACTCACCCCTGGTGGGACAGATGAGAGAATGGGAAAGGCGGTAAAACTCGTGGGTTGAGATAAAGACAGTTTAGTAAGTAAAGCAAAAGCTGGGTGTGCAAGCAAAGCCAAACAAGGAATTCAATCACCGCTTCCCATCAGCACAGCTCATTTATCTCCAGGAAAGCAGGGCTTCATCACTCATAATGGTTACTTGAGAAAACAAACACGGTAACTTCAAATTTCCCCCCTTCCCTTCTTGTTCCCCCAGCTTTATATACTGAGCATGATGTCACATGGTATGGAATATCCCTTTGGTCATCTGGGGTCAGCTGTCCTGGCTGTGTCCCCTCCCAGCTCTTTGGGTCCCCCCCACCTTCTTGTTGACAGGCCAGTATGAGAAGCTAAAAAGTCCTTGACTGCTTAGTAACGACNGGAATTCAATCACCGCTTCCCATCAGCACAGCTCATTTATCTCCAGGAAAGCAGGGCTTCATCACTCATAATGGTTACTTGAGAAAACAAACACGGTAACTTCAAATTTCCCCCCTTCCCTTCTTGTTCCCCCAGCTTTATATACTGAGCATGATGTCACATGGTATGGAATATCCCTTTGGTCATCTGGGGCCAGCTGTCCTGGCTGTGTCCCCTCCCAGCTCTTTGGGTCCCCCCCACCTTCTTGTTGACAGGCCAGTATGAGAAGCTAAAAAGTCCTTGACTGCTTAGTAACGACTAAAATATTAGTGTGTTATCAACATTATTCTCATCCTAAATCCAAAATGTAACTCTGTACCAGCTGCTAATAGGAAGATTAACTGTATCCTAGCTGAAACCAGGACACCTTTGTTTATATTTACAACTATTCAGTCTGCCTCTTTTAACCCTCTGCTATGGCATAAATCAGGTTGAAATAATAAAACTACAAAGAATCATCACTTAATCATACTAATTCTTCCAGACATATACTGAATTACTGTGCAATAACTTTAAATGATCCCCAAATCAATCCAAATCATTTACATAAAACATACCTGTTTCATTATACCAAGGTATTTCAATATTGCAAATCAGCTGGAAACAATTTTTAATTTAAGCAATCAGATTTCACAAAAGTATCAAATCTTTGTTCTCCTTTTTGACAAACAAAGTAACTTTTGGGCATCTTTTGGGTATCTTCTGTATATTAGTGTTGCTGTTACGGATACACTTAGGTCAGGTCCACTATAGTTCTGGGGCATTTAGTTTTGTACATGGCTAAGCTTTTTGCTTTAAACTAGATTTCTCAGTGTTTCTGATTATCTAAGGGTGCTCTGGCTGGTTAGTTGCTTTATTAAACTTACCTGAAAAAAATCTGATTTTTGATTCTGCTTTGACATTGAGCTGTTTTCCCTGGAGTAGGGGCCTACCTCATGAATACTCCAGTTTGGCTATAATGCCTGGTCTTTTCATCTGGACCAAGTTGCTTGTCTACATGGCATGTTCACTGCTGTATCTGCAGTTACATTATTTACATTATGTACTCAACCACCAGTCAGGACAAACTCTATATTTCCTTATGGATTAATACTAATAATCTTAATCTGACACAAAAATTACTCAAGTATCAATCATATCAGCCATTAACTGGCGTTTCTCTATTCAACTCTAGTTGCCAGAAAGGAAATATGAAACGTAAATAATGCTGAAATCCTTACAATTGGCTCTGGGTGCTCTGGATCTAGTTACTTGGTTCCCGTAACCTCCTGCTGACAGGGAGGTATTTCATTAACACTAGTTATCGGATGATACTTCCACATAGAGATGTGTGTGACCTCCTGATCTAGCCCATGTGGCTGGTCACTCACTGTCCTTTGGGTGCTGTGAGGCAGCATGCTGCTGTACTTGCCTCTACAGGAGTGGTACAGGCCTGTAAGTATTGTCACCACAAAGGAAACTGAAAACTCTAGCATTTTTTGTTAACATAAAAGCATCCTTCCTTCAAGACAGGTTAGAGTACTTATTTTAAAAAGTTCAAATATGGACAACAGAATCCTCTAAGAACAGGTGAACAGAAAATTAGAAGAAAGCTGTGCACCTACCCCTTACATGGATGCTGAAAGTCAACTCTTCCCCATACCGTCCCTCTAGACATTCACTGTCCCCTGCGTCAGCCCAATCAATGGAAAAGAGTCCGTCAGTGAGGGGACACACTTATTTTTCTACCTCAGGCCCATTACTAGATTCAATTCAGACCAAAATCATATGCTGCTTTTGGAACATGTGAGTCATAGTACAATTACGATTTTCAAAAACGAAGTCTCAAATGGTTTGAACTCACTTTGTCTGATCCATGGTTGAATCATGACCTGAGTCAGTTTTCACTGCGTTTTCATACAAGGACTTAGACACTGTCAGGTGTTAACAGTGTAGGTGTCAACATGCTCATGGATCAATATCTTTGTACATTATTATTTCAGATAATCACCTTCACGATGAGGAGATGTGGGGGCAAGTACATTTAATCGGCTGAATCCCACCCAAAGTTTTAATGTTTATGACTTGTACAAGTTGTTGAATAAAGAAATCCCTTAGTAGGTCAGAGGAGCTGGGGAGAACCACACTGGGAAGACTTGCTGTGGACGTCTGTTTGTCAGGCACAGTTTGAGAAAGCTAGATAGGAAGAAGGACTGGAAACTGGAGCCTGATTCACTGGATTAGTTCGATAATTTGGAAAACAGTATCTCAGTCTTCAAAGAGATTTAAAAAGAAACAAACAATAGAACTGTAATTTTAAGACTGTGTATCATGAAGCATGATCTTAATTAAAGGGTACAAGTCTGAAATAACTGGGATCCAAGAGCTAGAAAGCTCTTAGCTTTAAAAGCTTAAACTTAACTGAGGTTTAAACTGTGACTTGCAGCCCAACTGTTAGTAGTGTTTTGACTCACTTAAAAATACTGCAGAATATAGTCTTTGGGAGTCTGTTAGGTTTTTTTGCGCCAGAGAATATTGCTGTGCATAACAGACAGGCTTGAAAGCCTGTTGGAATGTAGAAGCTTTTGTAGGCCTTGGGTCAGATCTTCTGTTTTTAGCAAAAGGTATCTACAGCTTGTCAAGGGAAGCAGCACAGAACCTTTTTAAGTGTGGAAGCCACAGAAGGGTGTGGTGGTACAGTGAATTAGCTGGAATTATTGGATGTTGTTTTTTATCTCCAGTTTTGGTATCCAGCATGATGGAAAAGAGAATGACTGTGAGCCTGTTGGAAAACGCCCATATATTATGTCCCGACAGTTGCAGTACGATCCTACCCCGCTCACCTGGTCACAGTGCAGCAAGGACTACATCACACGTTTCCTAGAGTGAGTGATCCCAGGTTGTAGCATTTCCCTGATATTAGTACAATTGTGTATCAGATGTTTATACGGAGTCTAAAGTAAATCTTGTGTTATTGACTTCAATGACTTGTTCAAATGAACTGTATTATTTTTAAAAGCAGCAGTATGGTATATCTTTAAGCAGATGCTGTGGTGTCCTTTCATGCCACTTTTAAGGCAAACCATAATGACATCATATTTTTTCCACTTCAACCAGCTATATTTTGCCTTTGCAACCCTCCCTAACTAGATGGAGTGCTGTTTGTTAGCAGCACTTCATCATATCTTAGCTGAAATCTGAACTATTTCCAAAGGCAATACAAAAGATTACCCTTAAGAATAGATACTGAAAATATGTATAGAAGTGTCAGAAACATTTGGTTGTGTTTTATGTTTTTTTTTAATGGGCTCTTTTGATCTTTTAGCCGTGGGTGGGGTTTCTGTCTGGATGATGTCCCCCAGAAAGAAGTTTTAAAGTCCCCAATCATTGCTCCTGGAATGATTTATGATGTGCATCACCAGTGCCAGCTTCAGTATGGTTCCAATGCTACTTTCTGTGAAGATGTGGATGTAAGTACTGTATGTTTTTCTTCAATCTCCTAGAATGTGAAAGGTGTGGAAGTCAGTGAACCCCAAGTGCTAACTAGCAATGCAGCATGTTCAGAGCCTTATAGGCTAGATATACAGTGCAGGCATTGCCTCACAATTTTAATTATGCTCTGCAGATTCTGGAGGTGAGTTGTTGCACTGTTTGCCTTGTATTTTGCAACACCTTTCCTGAATCTGCCCCATATCTGTTGTTAAATGCCTGTCCTTCAGCAGTGGAGTCATTTTGATTTAAAACTTCTAACACTAGGTAAATTATCAATGCAGCTTAAATCCCATTTTAAAAATCAGGGTTCTTCAAGCTTATTGCTTTCAACTAACCAAATAACTCTGGGAACAAATCTTCAGTTCCTGGAAAAAAAATCAGGAGGAGAGAAATCAGGGCTGTGCTCTCTTCTGCTTTTTCCTGATGTTTCACACTCTTGGTGGTCTAACTACTTAAAAGAAATTTCAGTCCATGTATCCTGAAGAATCTTTATTTTTCCATCAAACACGAGATTTTAATGTGGAAATAATTAATTCACAAAGTACCTGAGGTTTGTCTCATAGCACAGCAGAATAGTGTTGTGTGGAGATGCACAGGAGGAGTATAGTCACAGCAGCACAACTCTACAGGAGCCAGGAGCCACTGTGGAGTAACAGGTTGTGTTAGCTAAGGTGAAGGGGTCTGGTATTGTAACTGTACCCAGCATCACGCGTAGATGTGGCACTGCAGGGCCCGCTCTCATGGCATGCTTTAGTGGCTGAGATTGTAGGGGTTTTTTGTATGTGTATGGTTGGACTTGGTGATCTCAGAGGTCCTTAATTCTGTGATTTTTAGAGGTATTTGACTGTTTGCAGGATTTTTCTACTCAGTGCAGTTTAGAAACAATGTTTTTGAGTGCTGGTCTGGCTAAGTGGTCGCTGATTTTTTCAGTGTTTTGAGCAGCAGCATGCAGTAAACATTGCAAAGAGCATCCAGCTTGCTCCCTCTATTAAACAGGGCAGTGGCAGAAGTGGTGTTATGGCTATCAGCAGAGCTGGGGTGTTTTTTAGACAAGGTATTGTGCACAGCTGTGGACTGCTGATGTTGACTGTTTATTCCTTTCAGATAATTATGCGTATCCTCATCTACCCGTGTATTAGGGAGATTATTTCTGATTAATCTTCTCGTCTTTAATAGATAACATGATTACCAATGTTGAACTGCAACTAGTGAATCTGAAGCAAGGATTGAAAGATTGCTTTCATTATCTGCTGTTCCAGTTTCCTCAGTTACTGCAATTTGTCTGTTGGTACAGACAGAAAATTAAAGTATAATTTTGCGGTATTCATTCTATCTCTCCTTGGGTCTGAACCTAGTAGGCCTTTGCATTTGATGTCTCCTGATTAACCAATTTTACCTCTAGACATATGTCAGAAAATTAATTCGTATCATCTCATTCTGCATTTTACTGGAAGGCCTGTGTTTTGCAGGTAGCTCTGCTGTCAAGGAAAGGAATTATGAACAGTGTAGTCTGCCTGGCATGTTAAATGACCGGTATAGTCATTTTGTCTGAGAGGTCTGACTGTTCTTTGCCTTTCCACTATTTACTTAACACTGGCTCATTGACCAGGCTACATTTGTTCTCTAACTTTTAATGTCTGACCGAATTCAATCCATGGATTCTTTTTGAGAGAAGAATCTGCATTTAGCTAAAGATGCCCAGGGGCTCAGTGATAAACCTTAGAGAAGACTGCAGTTTAGAATTCAGATAGTGATTTCCAGAAATCATTTAGGTAGGAAGTCCTCTAAGGATCTTGTGAAGTACATAAATATTGTCCCTTGAGTAAGGAAAAGAAAAGCGAAGTACAGATTAAGGGGAGGAATTTTCCAAATGGTAGGTATATCTATAGCTTCCTATGGGACAGGTTGTAGGAGCTCAGAATCTTGATCTTACTGCCCTCTCTTTATCTCCAAAACTTCCACTGGCTGCAGTGAAACAGCATTTTTTTGACTCAATTTTCTTTAAGGCGCTGACCCTGATCTCACAAATTGGGTGAAAAGCATATACCAGAATGCTCATGGTACAAATCACTTGCCTTGTAGTTAGTCCATAGTAGAGTTGTGAATTTCTGACTGTTCACCTCTGTAAGCACACAGTAAACAGTGCTTTTGCTTGTACAGTTGTTATTCCAGTATTCTTAGAGATGGAAAAAAGCTCTGGTACGTGAACATCAGTATGGAAAAATTCTTGCAAAGGTGAAGAGTTTCCTCTCTGGACTCTTGGCTCTGAAGTGCCACCAAGATGATCAGAGAGCTGGAGTACCTCTCCTATGAAGACAGGCTCAGAGAGTTGGGGTTCTCTGGGAAGACCTTAGCTCCTTCCAGTATCTGAAGGTGGCCTACAGAAGAGGTGGGGAGGGAATCTTTATCAGGGAGTGCAACAATAGGAAAAGGGGTAAAGGTTTTAAACTGAAAGAAGGGAGATTTAGACTGGATATTTGGAAGAAATTCTTTACTGTGAAGGTATGTGAGGGCGATCTGGCTGCGACATCTGTCACCCCATTGATCGCCAGGGTTGATTCGGCTGATCTGGCTGGCTAGGCGGGTGTCCCCTTCCNAGGGAGTTGGGGTTGTTTAGTCTGAGGAAGAGGAGGCTGAGGGGAGACCTCATCACTCTCTACAACTGCTTGAAAGGGCACTGTAGAGAGATTGGTGCTGGTCTCTTCTCACGGGCAATGAGCGACAGGACAAGAGGGAATGGCTGCAAGCTGCAGCAGGGTAGGGTTAGGCTGGACATTAGGAAAAAATTTTTCACGGAGAGAGTGGTCAGTCAGTGGAATCAGCTGCCCAGGGAGGTGGTGGAGTCACCCTCCCTGACTGTGTTTAAGAGCAGATTAGATGTGGTGTTGAGGGATCTAGTGTAGGGGAGAACTTTGTAGAGTAGGGCTGATGGTTGGACTTGATGATCCCAGGGGTCTCTTCCAACCTAGGTGATTCTATGATTCTATGATTCTAAGGTGGTGAAACAGTGGAACAGGTTGCCCGGAGAAGTTGTGGATGCCCCATCCCTGGAGGTGTTCAAGGCCAGGCTGGATGGGGCTTTGGAGCAACCTGGTCTAGTGGGTGTCCCTGCCCATGGCAGTGGGGTTGAAACTCAAATGATCTTTAAGGTCCCTTCCAACCCAAACCATTCTGTGATTCTGACCATTCTGTCATGCTGTATTTAAGTGTTAAAAGATTAATTTCCTAAGGAAAGAAAATTCATCAGTCAGAATGCTTGAGTAGCTCTGCCTTAAGAACCTGACAATGGTCACTTCACAAAGAGGTGCTAACTAGTGCTACTCCTGAACTGTAAATAGGGAATTACAAAACAATCTTAGACTTATATGCAGATCAGCTAAATGAGCTAGGGTGCCGTGCTCCAGACATTGTATTCCAGTTGGGGATTTTGCATGCTCTGAGACATTCTGTACTATCAACTTGCTTTCCAGTGTTCTAAATGGAAACCACGGGGAACGCAGAATGCAGAAACTGTATGTCAAAACATACTGTGCCCAAGCTTAGATGTTTTAAATAGAAACAGGTCAGAAACCAGCAGACGAGTTTTGTGTTTGGCACTTGGCCAAATGCTGCTGCTGGATGACTGGGGCTGGATTTTCACTAGCGCCCAGTTTATCTGTTTGCTGCCAGACCTGCTGTATTGTTTGCTCTGAGAATCCCAGTGGGAGCTGCCATTGGGATCCTTCTTATCAGCAACTTTCTCTGATGACAATTACAGCTGTCCCCACTTCATGGGGAGGTGCTGCCAGCTCTGTTCCTTCTCCCAGTGCCGAACTCTGCGGTTCAAACACCCTCAGCCAAGAACTGGCCCAGAGCCCCTGCCCCTGTGCTTCTGCTATTCCAACTGGGAGCACACAGTCTCTCTGACACCCCTGTTTTTTCTCCTACTTGGAAGTGGTCTTCCACTCATAGCCCTGCTCATTGAGGAGTTCCAAGCACGCAGGGCTCCTGCACATCAACCAAAAGAGAAGCTGGTGTGCATGTGCACTGAGGAGGGGGGAACAGCCCTCAATGTCTGTCCTCCCTCTCTAGAGAATGGTTCTGATGGAGGGAAGAAGGCTTGTTATAAGGTAGCTGTAATGTTTTTAGCTGTCTAGTTTTGTTGACTCTAGGGAGTTTCTGTCCCTTCTGTGGAGCTGACCACTGCATGTGGAGCAGCAGCTGAAACGCTGTGCTTTACTGGCAACGTACTGCATTAAACTGGTACCAGTTTCTGAGTAACTTAATATGCAAGCATTCACTAACCAGACCCCTTGCTCTGCCTAGCCCACGGGGCTTTTTTCTCTGCCAGCTAGCTCCACTGCTTCTTTTAGATGATTTCTTTGACATCTGCTTGGCTGATGTTTTCAGGGACCCATGTTTTCCTCTCTTTTTTTCCATCATGCAGCTATGGGACCTCCGTGAATATTAACCTGGCTGTTGTGCTTGGAGACATGATGTTGTTTTTACTGACCTGGCTAACCTTTGATTTCACTGTACGTTTTTCAGGCAGACAGCAATGCAAAACTGAAGATTGTATTCATTGATACACATCAAATGAAAATAATACAAGCTCTGTTCACCTTAGCTGTAAACAGTAGTGCCCAAATTTGTAAAGTTATTTTTCCTGTGTGGAGCTAGGAGCTGAGCAGCCAATGAGGACAATATTTAAACTCATGTCATTCAGATAATGCACTTGATAGAAAATATTCACCATTTTATATTTGTCAAATAGTTCGTTTTGTATGCTAATGGGAAGGGCCTAAATTTGTACCCTTGATGTGTCCTAACCTGTGGAAAACCCTGAACATATGTCTCTGGAAATGCAGCCCTTATAAGGCTTTGTAAGTGGATGTCCAAAACCATGGGAGACTTTTGAAAATCTTGGCCATAGAAGTTCAGCTCTGCGTCAGACTACTGCAGTCTTCTTTCTTTTCCAGAACCTTTGCCAAACACTCTGGTGCTCAGTGAAAGGCTCCTGCCGCTCCAAACTGGATGCAGCTGCAGATGGAACTCGGTGTGGAGAAAACAAGGTGACTGTGAGGCCACTGCCTGCAAGTGTCACTGGCTGTGAAGGGCCATGGAGGAACCATGAGTAGCTTTGCCATTGTTTAGCACAAAGGAGGAACGTGCTGTGACATCCCCATTCAGGTTTCCACTTGGTTGTGGAAGCATGGTTTCGATCTTCAGGGCACTGAAATAACAAATAATTTACACTCACATTTTCCTGCAACAGTGATCTGAAGCTGTTTGTCCTTTTTCTTCTCTCTTCAGTGGTGCTTCTCCGGTGAGTGCATTACCGTAGGCAAGACTCCCGAAGCAGTCCATGGCGGATGGGGCATTTGGTCATCCTGGTCCCATTGCACAAGGACATGCGGGGCAGGAGTTCAGAGTGCAGAAAGACTGTGTGATAACCCAGAGTAAGCTAAGTGCACAATCTTTTCTTACCTGTTATTCAAGATCTTTGAGGTACTCATGATGTTGGAAACTCTTGTATGAGACTGTTACCAGCAAGTGCCACAGCAAAACAGACACTGAACACTTCTCCTTCCCAGTTAGGTATACCTGTGTGAAATTCAGTTGGCTCACCTTTTACAATCATTAGCTCATTCTTTAATCCTTACCCTCCATGGAGCTTATTTCTACACAAAATGAAAAAAGTCCTGATATTTAGCATTCAGGCTTTGTAGAAATAATAGTTTCTTTAATAGTACTGCTGTGAATAAATAATGCCCTCAACCATTGGGTGAGAACAATAGTGAGGAATCTGTTCCTGAGGGAAATCAAGGACTCACCTTTCATGTTTTGTTCTAGTCATCAGCTTTGTTTGAATGTGGGACATACCAGTTCATAGGTACAAAGCATGAAAGACAGAATTTTCTTAATACCTATCTTGAGTTTGTGAAACCCCTGTGTCTTGTTTTCAGAAATCACTAGGAGGGTGCCTAACAGCAGAAGTAAATTGGCTATTCTGAAAGAACTGCCAAACATTCTGGAAAATGTGGTATTTTGGGGGAGTTAATTTGATAAGTTAATTTGTTGTGAGCTCAGCCAGGTAGTGCACCAAGCACTTTATTGGGATAGAGGTTTTCTCTAGATGTCTGTGCTCCATACTGACTTGTTTAGGTACTTGAACATGTGAATGGTGGCTCTACCTTGTCAGGGACTCAGACTCACCTTATTCTCTCGCAAGACATGGCTCTTTTAAAACTCTTTTTTACCCAGAATCTTATGTCCCAATCTCAATTTTCCTTTTCTAGACCACAGTTTGGAGGAGACTACTGCACGGGAGAAAGGAAACGCTACCGCATGTGTAACATCAGCCCCTGTCGCAAAGGCTTGCCAACCTTCCGCCAGATGCAGTGCAGTGAATTTGATACCGTTCCCTACCAGAACGAATTCTACCACTGGGTGCCTGTTTATAACACAGGTATGAAGCTACACATTTTTTTTTCATATCTTGTATAAGAGTAACATTACAGACCTATGAGAAACCTCTGTGAGGGCAAGAAGTCACTGCGTTGTAAGTATTTTAATTAATTAGAGAGATGAATCTGGTGCTTCCAGATGCACGTGTACACACAAAGCCAGCGTTTCTCCTCTACACATAGATGTTTTTGCAGAGCTCTAGTGATAATGGCTGTGAGTGTAACTACCCAGTTCTTGAGTTCTTGGAAAGATACTGCACTAAAAAAACCTGTTGAAGTCACACCTGTGCTAATTGTCTCGTTATTGACAGAAACCATCTTTTCCAGTGTCAGTCGCAGAACAAGTACAGCAGTGTAGTGTAGAGCTGCATCTTTGGGCTCCAGGCATCACCACACCCAGTAAGCAGAGATCTGCTGCACAAATGTGGCTTTCTGACTTCCAAACTCAGATCTACGTGGTCAGTGTACTTGGCACCACACTGAGAAAGTAATCCTCAACAGGTTCAGTATTGTACTGCCCTGTTTTGTAGAGGCAGAATTGACGCTTCTGCCTTACAACTTGCTTTGTAAATAGCTACTAGCTACTGAACACAAGGCAGTAGGTTATTACCATGCAGCTTGATTCTTGGTGTGTGCATAAATACAGGGAGTAGAATATCCAGGTGAAGCTAGCAGTAATTTTTTTTAATGAAAAAAAAAAACAGTTAGGAAAGTGAAACTCAAGATTCAACTTTGGATTTTGTTTGCTAGTAGTATTTTTCACCATGTTCATTACATTTTCACAGTTATTGGCAGTTCTGAATAGGTTTCCTAAATATCAGCTACAGTTTCAATTTCATCTATCAAATACAGCACCCAAGATGAACCTGGAGCAGACAGACTTCCAGGAAAAATTCTGATGAAAGAAAATGCAGGTGATAGAAAGACTCTTTCAGAGGGACTTCCAGTAAAACAAAAATAGTAAATGCGAGGAGCCTAATGCTTAGTCCAAAGCCGAACTCATACACCATTTTCTGCAGTCATCTCTCATTGAATTCCAGTCCCCACTGTTACTTACGTATAGAATCATTTTGGTTGGAAGAGACCCTTGTGATCATTGAGTCCAACCATCAGCCCTACTCTACAAAGTTCTCCCCTACACCAGATCCCTCAACACCACATCTAATCTACTCTTAAACACAGTCAGGGATGGTGACTCAACCACCTACCTTGGCAACCTATTCCAGTCCCTGACCACTCTTTCTGTGAAGAATTCTTTCCTAATGTTCAGCCTAAAGTAGTGTAGTACTGCAAGACACAGCCTTTGTTCTGCTCATGTCATCTTTAGGGCAGTGCTACAGAACTGGTAGTTCTCCATGTGCATTTATTGCAGAAGATCTACTTTAAAAGACATCAAGAATCATGAATCAAATGCTTCCTGGACATTGGAAGGCAGGCCAGTAGTATGTCTGTGCCATATTTAAATAGAGCTTATTGAGCTTTACCGACAAACCACTTATCTTTAAAATGCTAGGTTGTTGAGCCTGATA
>VZTM01022112.1:753-19591 GCA_013400555.1 Jacana jacana | reverse complement strand
AAATTCACTTCTGCCACATCATTTTCTAACTCCAAATTGAGTTGAAACAATGAAATGAGTCCAAAAAAATATTTACTACTAACAAAGGTGAAAACGATTTTCCAATATTACTGCCCGTTTCCTGCTTTAAGCAGTATTATCAGCTGACTCTACTTTTTCTTATACATTATATATTTTGTTACCTTCTCCAGCAATAATCACACTCAATTTGAAATCATTAAGACTCTCCTCCCCAAGATGCACAGTTACGCATTTTTTTTATTCCTTTTTTTCATTTATCTGTTTCATTCTCAGTGTGTGGGATCCTTCGGCCCCAAACAGCAGACAAAACTACTGGGAAGTGTGATGAAACCAGTCAAGGTTGTAAAAAGTGAGCTGGAAGAATCATCAAAACTTTCATTGGCTCTATTCTGCATAGTGGTTATATGTGGGACTAAAAACCCCAGTAACAATACATTTCTAGTCAAACTGATGCACTTTCTTAAAATTATGTTTTCAAGTTAAAAAGAGGTTTTTTTTGCAATCTTTTTGCAATTTTATATAACATTTTATTAATAGCCATTCCAATGATGAAGTTAGAAATTAAAAGGGACATATAATAATTTTATACAGCTGACATTTATTAAATTACATTTGCTGTTATAAAAATAATCTTTTAAAATCTAGTTTCTTCCAATAAGAAACATTTTAAAAATGACTATGATTCTGTGCCTTGTAAAAGAACTTTCTAATGATGTGCCAAAGATAACAAGGTTTAACATACAGAAAAAGCTATAAATGCTTCATGAAGTTTGTTCAACACCTACCATCTTTGTAAAGGGAATTCATTCTTCCCACTTTTTGCATGTCTCCCCAACCAATATTACAGTCCATTAACAGATATTAAGCAAATATACACGAGCGTCTGACCTATCTTTAAACCACTGTTCTAATGAGTGATAAAATTTAGAAACACGTCCAGATGGTCCAATTATTACTGTTTTCTTTCTTTTCTTTCTGCAGAGATGTTTAAAAATCAGACACGTGCTTGTTGTGTTGGCACAATACCCTGTGGTAAATTGGAACTCCTGCCTCCATATTGCACAGAGAAGAGAAAAAGTAATTAAGCTCTCATATCAATAAGGTATTTTGTAAATCCTATACATGTCTGATACTGGTTTAAAATACTTTGAGGTTTCTTCCCTAATCATAAAATGTAATTTGAGTAGGTCTTCTGTCTCACTCCTTACTGCATGTATCAAGCTTCCTAAATAATTATATGACTTATCATGTTTATTCTGATGTGCAGATAGTAAAATTATCACATTACTTTTATATTATCTCTATTAAAAGATCACATTACTTATATATTACAGATGGACAAACAAATAAGAGTCAATCATATTCAGTGGAAGAAATAAACTGGCTTTTTTTGCTTATACCTTCCAAAATTCCCCAACTGGCATTAGCTTACATCTTTCACTCACAGAAACTGTAACCAGACACACGAAAGTAGTGCCTCATGTTAAATTTCACTGCTGTTACTCAGCTAAATGAAACACCCGTTTCACACTGACACCCATCCCACAATGGTGGGGTTTGTGCAAGTTCCTGGGCAAGATAAACCATTACCACAGCATTTTTCCAGCATAAGCACTAAAGCAAGTGCAGTGAGGCTTGCATTTAAGGACTCTGTTGCAATTCCAAGCTCAGCAGAGTCTTCCAGAAGCAAAGCAACACCATGCAGCTCACTGCAAGACTGCTCGAATTTATTTCCTCAGGAGCATCAAAACTGCAGCACCCCAAGAACAAAGCACTACTACAGCAGCCACAGTGCAATGGCATAATCTCCAAAGCTAATGTCACCCTTCCTGTTTCTCTTTGCTGGCATCAGTGTGGTTTTGATAGGGCTTACGCTGGGCAACAGAGCCTTCAATGCGGTATCCAAGGATGATTGCAGCCCGCTGGATATCAACTCTGTTCATCAGGTCTGAGCACTTCAGAGCGCTGAGTCTCTCCCCATCCTGGTCCTCCACAAAATAGATCAGCTCCACAGGGTTATCAACACCAACTAACCGTGACACGTTCACAATCTGAAAAGAAATTGGAAAGCTTTTACATTATAACTTGTATTTATTTGGGGCTCCCACATATCTGGCCTTTCAGTCCTTACCCTCTTTCCCCCTTCCCTTCACAGGGCTTGGACCTTAAGGACACTTATCTAAAAAGAAACATTTGGAACAGCTTTACCAAGATGACAGCAGCAACCCTTAGTGTGTAAAAAAGACTCCACTTTGCATTATGATGTAGAAATACAGTTTCTCTTCCCCCAAATCCCTCTATCTGTGACACTAAGAAATATGATACTATACTAACCACGGAACTGCTGTGAACTGCTACAGTTGGGAAACTCTCAATATCCAGAGAACTCTGATGGGAAGGCGTGCTGTGAGTAGTGCTCCAGAATACTGTACGCAGCAAAGGCAACATACACGTAGGCTACTTCTTTCATCTGAGAAGAGCTCAAGTCAACACTGGACAAGCGTAGATACACAGAGCTACTATTCAGTAATAATAATCGGCTTCCAAACTGTAATTGTGGATATTTTCACCTAATACTTATGCAAAAGATTCTGAGTGGAAGCCTTCCAGGGGTCGTCAACATTACTGCAATAATATTGTCTGATGTCTTATCTAATTACACAAGCACTCCTGAAGTGCTCCAGGACCCCAGGAAATTTAGAAACATCCATTTTGTAACTGAGAGGAAAATTTCAAGGGAATATTATTAAATATTATACATTTTTATGGCAAACCTGAAGTAACCAGTTTGGTTTGGGTTTTTTTTTTCTATTTCTTCCATGACAATGCACAGATCCAGTAAGAGAACCGCTGCTCTAAAGTTGCCCACAGCATGCCATCCTGGAAGCCTCTATTGCCTTTAGCATTTGTCAGTTAGCAGGAGTTACTGAAGACATTAGACTGATTGCACTGCTCCTTTTCTAAATACCTACTTTGACTTTGCTTTGTTATTCATAACACACACTGCTTTGTTCCAGTTTTTCCAAATGTCAAGCGGTTACACAGGGAGACATTCTGTTAGCTTCAAACACAATTGTTTGCTATTCCTCAGCAAAAGCACCTGCACAGTCACGGTCAATTTCCAAACAGCTTCCCCTGGCATCCACCTTTCTTCAAGAAGGAATGTATTTGATGCTGTGGGAAGCAACTGTTCCTTCCTACTTCTAAAGACGTTAATAATCGAAAGAATGCATGCTATGAGGAAGCCCTGTAGATACTCTCTAACCACCAAGCATCTACATTGCATATGAGGATCACATAACAATTCTGAATTCCTACAAAATTAAATCATATATATAATAACCCTCCTCTGTTTAACCATTCATATGTAAGAGTGAGCTCATCCTAGAATTAGGCCAAACAAGTAGTGGGAGGTACTCTATCAAGTAAAACAGAGCTTGAAATGCTCTGGAAGGAATTGTCACAAATAGAGCAATATATTTAGTTTTCTTCAGAATTATCTTTTATTAAAGGAAGTACATATTTGATAAATTAGAATCTCAAACACTGCCCATAGACTAAAGTAAAGCAAACACAAAAGTTTGTATGTTTGAGGCTTACAAAAGAAAAGCATTGTATTTTTTTATCTCGTAGTTTCCATCAAAGCAATCATGTTGAAGAAAAGCAGTGCAATGTTCTAGCTCAACAGGGATGATGTTTGGGTCTCTGGGGACATCAATTCAACATGTCCTAAAAAAGCATTTCCCAGGAGTGGTAACAGCAAGGTATATAATAAAAAAAAAGAAAGAGGCTGGGGGAAAGTAGAGGGGGAAAGGAGAAATCACAATTGTCATGAAAATCTTTGAGGCCAAACCAACTGAAAGCAAAGAATAACATTCAACATCAGTCACATTTGATGTGAAAAGCAGAACACCTTGGAACACAGTATGATGTGCTAACAGGACACATTAACCAGTGCCACTTCTCATCCTCAATGCTATTCACTTCTCTACCAGCTAAGGGGCAAATGATCCCTGACTGAAGGCAACACAAGCACACCAGTAAGGTTCCAACACACATAAGGCTGAATTTGGTTTCACTGAACCCTGATATATCATTAGTTAACAAGTGTCCACAGCTTCGTGTTTCTGTTTCAGCTGGGTTGCCTTCACCACAGCCTGGCCTCAGTGCACAGAGCAGTAGGGTGTATGGACTGGTATCTGCTTTCAGCACAGATAAACCCTTCCTAAGTAGCACTTAACTCACATGGAGAATGAAGGAGTTGAAAAGCCTCAGGGGACTGAAAGTCAATGGGTTATTCATTTAGTTTTATGAAAACTCTCTGCATGTAGCAAAGCTACAGAATCAGAGAAATTTAGAATATTCTTAAATAGAATCTTCCTACATGTTATGGTGTCACAGAGTATCCAAGAAGCACTGTAATTACATGTGTGTTATACACACAGGGGAACAGTCGGAAGCTGACTGAATTGGTTAAAAAAGGAATTTCTCCACAGCTGCCTTTAGAAAGGGCAGAGGGAAATGAGAACAGATTCTTATGCAAGTTGCCACAACACAATTTTTAACAGATTTAAAAACAACAGTATACAGATTCCTATGCTGAGGAGCAGTGATGGGTGAGAACAGTCAGAAGAGACAGAAAGAAGTAGCTGGCACTATTTTGGCACAGTATAGAGAAAATGGGAAGGAGCGTGAAGAAATTCAGCAGAAGGTGGAGGTGCAGGCTTGTGTTGATGAACTACACTCACTGTTTTAATATATTTTTTATCTGAAATAATTTGCTCTGAATGAACAGTATTATACAAGTGCTCACACCATCCTGAGGGAAGCTGCAGACAAAATTTCAAATCCATGGGGCGATGGTTATGGATTTCTGTTCCGGGAGAGCTAAAGGCTGAGCATAATATTCTTGAGGTGACTATAAGACAACTAGACTTGCACATAAACAGCAACCGTGAGAGCACCACAGCACCAGTACTTCAGTTTTCACTACTGTCACACCGATTCATTACAAAACTATTATTATTGTTATTATTATTCTTATTTTATTAATTTCAAACTAACCTCAGAGTTTGCTGCAACACAGAAAATGGCACACTGGATCTGTTTATAAAACTGAGGTACACAGCCACTGTGTCCATGTTTTGCACAGTTTTTGGCCATTTTGTTCCAAATTATATGCTCTGTGCAGCTTCAGATTGTTTTTGTCTCATATAGTACAGAGGTGTCTTTATCCTTGAGAGTGCTAGGAATGCAAGCAGAGTCAGAATTGATATTTTTCAGGCATCTAGCAATGTTGCCTATGTGTAAGAATGCTTTTAAGCATTTTACGTTTATACTTTGGCAGTGAGAGATGACATAGGGAGGGAGGAGGTACAAGAATTTCAATATGTGGGAGGCAGAAAATGACAAAAAAAAAAGAAAAAAAGGAAGAAAAGACTAATTCAGCTTCTGTGTACATTAATGATACTGTCTTTGTTGATACCAGATATGCATTTAACCTCCATGGAGTAAAGGTTTAACTGTGTTCAGGTGTCAGTAAATTTAATTTAAAATGTGTTTTCAAGAGAATACCACAGGTCAGTGGACAGAGTTGCCTTGGTAACCAAATCTAGTTCCTAATTTAAAGTAGGGAACTCTAGGTGGTGGGCAAGCTCGGAAGGCGCTTGCAGCATGTCAGTCCTCCAGTGGCACATCCCAGCCAGTAATCCACTATAAGGAATATGGAATCCCTGTGTGAAGTGGTTCAGGGTTTGGTTTTGAAGGCATGAGTGTTACTTAGAAACCAGCAAACACACACACAATCTCCAAAATGCACACACAAGGATTATTTTCCCTTTTTCACCACGTTCACCTCCAAGGAAAAACAAAATAATAATAAAAAAATCTGAAAAGGTTCTGCTTTCTGCCTTATTAAAAGTAGGATTTCAGTATCCAGGCAATTAAATCAAGGTGTACTGTGGTCTGAACAGTTCTGCAGACAATGCAGCATAAAACATGTGAAACAGACACCACAGGTAACCTGCCCTGGGTCCCAGGAACATGTCCGGATGGGAAATGGCATTGCCACCTTCCTTATGAAGTGCTCCAGCTGGAGCAGGACAGGGCAGCACCTACTCGCTTTGGCAGACCTTTCTTGTGCTGAGCTGAAGAGACCACAAAGGGAACGGACAGGGCCTGGGCACTGAAGGCAATGCTAAGGAAATTTGCTCTGCTGGTTTGCAGAGGGTTGCCCAGCTAAAAAAATGGCTTGCTGAAACAGAGGCAGGAACAGGCTGTGGGCAACTTGAGGGAGGGGCTGGTCTCTGCCCAGGACAGCAAAGCAGTAGCAGGCTCAAAGGTTCTATTTAAAAACCTAAAAAACTCCCAGCAAGATTGGACCTTTGGTCAGATTGTACACTTGGGAGAGACACACAAGCTGCCAGTAGAAAACCAAGAGAACGCACCTCTGCCCTAATGAAAAGCTCAATTCAGCCATTATGTCCCTGATATAGCTCCTACTTGGTCACACACAACTACTGTGTCGCTTAGCATGCTCTTTAAATCTTTTTGTCACTTAGTAGGATCACCTTTTCACTGTCTACTAGGTTTAAAAGACCAAGCACACTGAAATGAAGGAAAATTAATCATTTCTTCATTAGAATCATAGAATCGTTATGGTTGGAAGAGACCTTTAAGATCATTAACTCCAACTTAACCTAGCATTGCCAAGTTACCACTAAACCATGTCCCTAAGCACCACATCTACCCATCTTTTTAATACCTCCGGGGATGGTGACTCTATCATTTCCAGGGGGAGACTGTTCCAATGTCTGGCAACCCTTTCAGTGAAGAAATTTTTCCTAATATCCATCCTAAACTTCCCCTGGCGCAACTTGAAGCCATCTCCTCTTGTTCTATCACTTGTTTCTTGGGAAAAGAGACCGATCCCAATGTCTCTCCAGCCTCCTTTCAGGTAGTTATAGAGAGCGAGAAGGTCTCCCCCCTCAGCCTCCTCCAAGCTAAACAGTCCCACCTCCCTCAGGAACTCTTCAAAAGACTTGTGCTCAAGACCCCTCCTACCAGCTTTGTTGGCCTTCTCTGGACAAGCTCCAGAATCTCAATGTCCCTCTTGTAGTGAGGGAACACAGCATTCGAGCCTCACCATAGAGTCCTAGAATGGTTCAGGGCCAGAAAGGACCTCTGGGGTTACCTGGTCCAACCTCCCCACAGTCAGCAGGGACACCCCCAGGACACTCCAACTAGACCAGGGTGCTCCAGGACCTCATCGTGGCTCACCTTGAATATCTCCAGGGAAGGGGCCTCAACCACCTCCCTGGGCAACCTGTTCCAAGGGTCCACCACCCTCATAGTAAAGAACCTATTCCTAATATCCAATCTAAATCTGCTCTTCTCCAGTTTGAAGCCATTGCCCCTCATCCTGTCACTGCAGGCATTTGTAAACAGACCCTCCCTAGCCTTCCTGTAGGCCCCCTGCAGGTACTGGAAGGCTGCTATTAAGTCTCCCTGGAGCCTCCTCTTCTCCAGGCTGAACAACCCTAGCTCCCTCACCTGTCCTCATAGCAAAGGTGCTCCAGCACCCTCATCATTTTTGTGGCCCTCCTCTGAACCCGCTCCATCAGGTCCATGTTCTTCCTCTCTTGAGGGCTCCAGATCTGCACACAGTACCCCAGGTGAGGTCTCACCAGAGCAGAGCAAAGTGGCAGAATCACCTCTCTGGATCTGCTGGCAACGCACCTTTCAATGCAGCCCATTACCTTCTGGTATATGTAGAAAATAAAATTAAGCCATTTAATTCCTCAAAAAATGAGAATGAGTTAATATGATAAGCTATTGACAAAATATAGCTCAGGGCCCAGCCCCTGCAGACGCAATGCAAACTGCATTAAACGTGTGCCTTCAATTTGCAGCAAGAGCAGATACGTATTAAAAATATATATGCCTTGCTCTGTGAAACATTAGTATAAGCATTACACAAAAATGAATGGAACTATCTCATGTAAAACAGTCAGGTGTGGGACTTCAGAGGTTTTTCATTGTAATGATTAGAGGCTTTTTTCTTTTTATATTTTATCATGGAGTGCCACCTGTTAATAGTACAGATAGGCATACGGGACGGGAAAACATGTTACTGGGGCACCCTAGGTAGTTCAAAGCTCCTATTTAAAGTGTCTAGATTTAAAAAGTAACTTTTAAAATTCTTAGATCTGAACACGTGCCTTTAGAAATGGAATCTAAACCTCACAAGGTATCACTTCTACTTTCTCAGTATGTAAAAGGAAACTAAAATGCCTGCAGTAACATTCACAAATAATTGCTTCACCTTCTGACCACAGTCCTGATTTTCCACAGAGCTTAGAAATGTCACATTTCGACACACTATGAATTTCTTTCCCCTTGGAAAAACTCCAGTCTACAGAGGCTCAACAGAAATCAAGTATGTGTCTAGTCTTTCGTGAATATATGCATGTCCTGCTAATAAAAGTATCCAACACTCAGGTGTTGTTGGCAGCTTCTGTTCTTATTTTCACTTCATTGTGTCTTAGTATTATACCAGTCACTGGTTTGTGTGCAAGAAATACATATGGGAAAATCTGAATATAAAGCACAAAGAACATTAATAACTCTCCCATAAGACACCAAACAGATGCATATATACAACACACTTCAAACACAGCTTATATACGTGGCTACTAGGAATAGATTTAGCAGCAGTAAAACTAAAAGGTTTATTGCAAATGACTATGGACCAGATCCTCAACTGAAGGGGGAGCACCCTTGAAAGAAATCATCCTCCACTCAGGAGCCTACTACCAGGTGCCTCACTCCAGCTGCACACAATAGGCTCTAAGGCTGTCTCACCCACCATGCACCTCAACATCCTGATAAAGCAAAGCTACCAGGAAATTATAGTACCTGATGGCACCTACTGTTCTCGTGCAAGGTCCAGCAGGGAAGCTGGACCTTGCTGCTAGGTGTCTGTATCTCCTTCAGCTTTCCTTCTTCCACATCTCCTTTACCACAGGACTAACCCTATATAATAGTGTGGGCTGTGAGCACCTGGAGAGGCCATGTGTTACGTGGGATGTTATGATATATTGACTGTAACTAAGAGAACCCTCCACTGTCCAAAGAGAGTAGTCTGCAGACTCTTTGGACTAAGTAAGTGGCATAAATGAGCAGCTCTGATGTTTGGAACATAAACTGCAGTCTTATCTTATGTCTCAATAAATATCACAAAATCACAAGAAAACCGCTGTATTTTCACTTTTTGAAATGCTCTTTATCTAGAAAGGTCCTGCTTGTAATTGTGTGCATGCAAACAAAAATTACCTGAGCTTTATTATGTAAAATAGTAAATCTGTAATCTACACGTACATATTTTATAGGCTGTGGTATCTTTGCTAGCAACATAAGGAATATTTATTTAATTTATATGCAAAGTGAGGACTGAGGTATAAAGAACAAAGTGCAGTTAGAAGTGTTGGGAATAGAAAATCTGAAGCACACCATCTATTTACAGCAATTCAAAGCTGTACAAAATAAAAATAAAATAAAATCTCTATTACTGGAACAGATGTTTCTGAGACATGAAAATAAAAGACAGAAAATTGCAACATCTGGAAATGTGGCAGCAAACACTGTAGAATGAAATTAAATAAAGGTAATAGGTCTGAACTACTAGAGGGACATCTGTGAAGTAAACCGTCAATGAATTAACTGGAAAAAGCCATTTTTAAGATGAGCCATCAAAGCGTATTTTGACTTTCAGTTTGTTGAAATTACTAGAAAGAACACATGTGAGACTTTAAAAGTTAAAATTAAATATCCAAGTCTTCTTGGACATTATATGAGTAATTCTCCACCTGTGACAAAACTATAAAGCAGCACTGGAATCCAGAGAGCAGAAACTGCCATGTGTGCAAGATTTGATGTGATTAACCATTCTTACTTGAAAGCCACTCCTGTGACCAGGAGTACTGTGACAAACAAGCAGTTAAGGGGCAGAATATACTACTCTACTGCTGCATCAAGCCACACGTGATTCTATTTCATATTTCTACACCACCACCAAACCACCACAGAGAGCTGTGAAGCAGCTGTTCCAGCAAAACACTTTTTTCACTTCATCCTTTGTCCTTTTGCTAGGCACCTCATCTTAGTCAGACAAGACAGTAAGTTTTTAAATTAGGATGTTGGTAAAATAATTTTCAATATAGTTTTTAGAAGCCATCAGAATTTTTTAGTAGCCTCTTAAAACACTCAGTTGCTTCCGTTTGTTATTTTTAGCTTAAAAGACAACACGATACCCACAAGAGCCATATTTTAGGTGCACAACACGAGCATCATCAACTGGCTAAACGTGTTATATGCTTTTGAGTTCTCTTTCTCAACTGAAAACCTAGACAATATTAACTTATTCAATAATTTATTACCCTTTATTTCTTCCTCTGACTTTGAGCTCTTAATACCTGCACAACGTTGCTGCCTGCAAAACTGGCTCGTCTCCATATCCGCCCTCTGACCAACGCCTCGTTCAACAGGTGAGCCAGCTTCCGCTCCATCTCAGCCTGAAACACTTCCTCCTGAATTCGCTGGTCGACGACACCCAAGAGAACTACATTGCAGAGAAAATAACCCAACAACACAATTAGTTAATTAGTACAATTGGAATTAGTAAAACTTTTCAGTCTCTTTTTTGCAACTTCAGCTGAGCTCGGAGTCACCCTGTGACACCTCACGGAGAATTCAAGAGCAGCTGTATTTGTAAGTGAATACTGCCCAATTCAGCCAGAGGTTAATGTTGGAAAGGAAGACGTTGGGCAGGAAAAGGTTAAAAGAAATAAACAACAACAACAACAACAACAACAACAACAAAAAAAGAGAACATTCAGCCTAAATTGCCTGCTGCAACTACTTTCAGTCAAAGTGTTGTGAGCAGAAGTCATACAGAGGTGGAGATATGCAGGGCAAGGGTTCAGAATCAAGGAGAAAAAATAGGAGATCAGCATATGAATGAAGCCGTCCATTCCAAGTGCACCTTCCCTAGATAAAACAAAATTAACAAGTATTGCAATCAGAGCACAAAAGAAATATTTAGCAGCCCATCCCACTTCACTTCACAACCCCGGGTACTCTGGGCCACTGGGGCAGCTAAAGCTGACTGGAATCCTTGAGGAACAACTCCTAGAAAACATGAAAAAAAATGCGGACCTTTATTAAGAAGATGGCATCCCGTAAACGAAAAATGGAGTGAATGGAGCAACAGTCATTCAAATTATTCTAATTAAACAACCCTAAAGGATAGCAAACCAACTCACTGCTGTCTGCACTAAAACAGTGCAGTTTTCATTCCCGAGGCTCTCCACTAGTGGTTTGTATTTATTCAAAGTCCCTTTTACGGTAAGTATTTTCATGTTTATTTTTTAAGTGTAATGCTTAATAAAAAGCCATCCAATTAGATAAGATCAATTCAATATAATTTCAATTGTCTTAATTTTTAAAACAAAAATATTAAACCAACTTCTCACTGCAGATGTCGGAAAAAGGAAATATTTTCATGACTTCTCAAGAGACCGACCAACAGCACCTACCTTCTAAATTCAATCCCAGATTAAGTATCTCAATTAAATAGCAAAATAAATAGACAGCGGCCTCAGGCTATTATATACAGCAAGTAAGAGATGATTCTTGCCTGTGTATTGAATTTCAGTATCAATGAAAGATCCTTAATAGCATGAACTGTATTCTACCACTGAGAGGGGCAGCTACAGAGAACACGGCATAACCCAACTTTTATGACTATTGTCATACATGTACATATAACTGTGTAATCCAACATTAAAAACCCCCATCTTTATGTGCATAAATTCTACCGGTTTTCTACACCATGATTCATTACCCTTACAATACAACACACAGGTTTAAAGGACTGACCCAGCCAAAGTCTACTAGCTCTTCCCAGGCTGTCTGCAAGAACTGGGATTACAAAAAATACCTCTACAGTAAAAACAGTGCTGCAGTTGATTTTCAAAATCTTGGAGTCAGTAAGTTCAGAAAAACCCAGCAGGACAGAATTTCTGAGCTAGAAGAACCCTCTTCTAACTGCAGGATCTAAAGGAACTTGCAGCAGCAATGGACAAAGCAAACTAAGGCGGAGTAAGAGATGGTAGGGGTGTGAACAGAAAAGCCAGCAGAAATCTCTGAGGAAGGATGACTTTGGATGTGGGATACACACATGTAGCTTCTTTCAAACTACTGAACATGGTCTGAAATGAATTTTTCTTCTCTAAAACAAACTCCATGGGCTTCAGAAAATAAGTTGCAACCTGGTTTCCTGATTAAAAAGTATACTGGATCACTGGTGAGAAGAGACAGGGATACCTGAAAAAAGAGCAAGTCTGTATTACTAGTGAACTACAGGTGGAAAAAATGTGGGAAGACAGAATTGTACCCAGTGGGGAACTTGCACCCTAACAACGAATTTGCTAGACATTGCCTGGTCACCGTTCAGGCTTTCTGCATTAAAGAAGCAGGTAAAACCTACAGTGCACGGACAACCTCAACTGCCTTTGAGTATCTAAAAGCAACGGCTCAACTGTATCTGTGTATTATAGAATAAAACATCCAGAAGACTTGGGTGGGAGGGATCTGCTGTAAATGAATCAGAAGAGATCAATGAAATGTGATGAAATGCTATCATGTACTTATAATTTATCTATTTTCATTTTGGTTTACGCCAGGCATGTTTTGGTAGAAAGTGCTATATGAAGAAACATTTTAATTTTCACTGAAAAGAAAATAAAAACCTAAAAATTGCTGTAGCATATTGACAGCATGCAAAGTAGACACTTCATGCTTGACAGTGTAAGTTTTCTCACTAAAAATGAACTACTTTATAGACAATGTGTGCATTTTCAAGGAATTGAAGTAGTTAATTCTAGACCCAGGAATTACATCTCCCAGATATTCCAGGTCACCACGCCTTTAGTTTTAGAATCTGTTCAGCTCAGGCATGTTCTTACCTCATAAAAATGCAGCACCCTTAAGCTATCAGTATTAATGTAGGCTAGTTATCCTGCTAACAAAAATAATTGCACTCATACTTACAGAGACTGTACATACCTGTTCTCACCCAGGATGATTTCATCAACTGAGACACATTAAGCTTTGGATAATGAAAGGCTGAGGGAAAAACAGAATGGAGGAAAAACACCCATAAGAAGTGTATTCTCAACAACATATACAAAATAAGAAGCTGCTTCATAATTTATACCCTCAGTTAGCATCTTATTTACACAGATGTATTACTACTCCCGAGGCTATGCAGACACAACAGTACGGAAAGTACTCTGAACATACGTTCTTCCCCTGTTCATTTCTGAATAAAAAGAAGCTGGCTGAAGCAGTCAGATTTATTACCTGACAGAATTCAAGCTGCTGTACTGAGGTCATTGCTCCAAGAAACTCAAAAGTAAAAGCTCCCTGCCTGAATTGTGACTCTTACTGACCTCGCTGCAGGATTGTACTTCTGCTTAAAGGGCAATGAGGCAACTCCTGAATGTCCCAGAATGAAAATAAAACCTTCTCTGAAGCAGAAACTACATGAAAACACTAAATATAAAGCACAAAACTAAACATACCTGATTTATGTTCCAGACACACAGGGGGAAGCATTTAAAAAACACCACCTTGGTGATATATATGTCTATTCCCCCACCCACACCCCCCAAAAAAAAAATCACAAATACATGCACAGGCAAGTATTGCTGTGGAAAATCTTAAGACTTTTGCATTTGGCTTGGTGGCTCCAAGCTTTCCTAATTTCTCAGATCTTCCAAAAAAACCTCTGCTCCAGAGAGAAATCCTTGCCCGAGTGAAGTAAATAAAGTCTATTTCCACTGACTTCAGTTGGGATAAGACTTTTCCCAAGGTTTCCACTGGAGAGCAGTAAAGACATGTTGGGAAAGAAGTGAAGATGGGGGGCTGGGCCAACACTTCCCTCAAAGGAAGTCTTATGCTTCACTATGGCAATAAGAAAAAGGAACGGCCTTAACTTTCTCAAAATATTTAATTCAGCAGCAGTTTGCTAAGCGTCACACAAAGGTTAATTTTTAAACCATTTCATGAATAGAAAAAGTGCAGCCCATAACAATTTAATGACCTGGTCTATGCTAGGTGAATTTAAAGATGTCCTATCTTTAGTTCTAGAACAGCTTGCCACTTTTGCATCTTTCAGAGAAACAGAAAATTACCATTTTCCTAATTTAGATATGCCATGATTTATAGAGTAGCTGACCTTTGTCAGTGTACCTAATAACTTCATCTTCTGCCCCTTAAAAACCTTATGACTTTTTTTGTTAAAGTGAGAGTAAAAGAATTACTGGTTATGTTGTACCTTCTATTTTCATAGATGTATAAATATTCCCATTAAAGAAAAAAAAATTTTTTTTTAATCCACTTTGATTTCAATAATAGCCCTACCAGCTTCAGGAGATGTGGGAGGTACTGTGTGACCTACCATTCAGAAGCATATCAGAATAGGGTCCTTTATTCTGATAAGGAAATATTGGCCCCCTACACACTGACCAGAATGCATCAAATTTCCAAAGTTCTCAAACAGACAAAAAGCATCTCACAGTCCCTTTAAACAAACATATTTAATTTTGGCATCCTGCTACATGATTCTTCTGATCGTGGCTTTTAGATTAGAGTTCCATTTACTCTGGTCATATAATTGTTTACTTCAAGTTAGAAATACAACCTGAACAAGAAAACATGAACTAAACTGCATCAGTTGTTTTTCCAAAGCATGGGAAGAGCAAGATAAGGAAATCAAAAACCTCCCAATAGCCATAAAACTTTGAACTGCTAGCAGTTCAGAGTTTTTGCTTCCTTTAAACCAAAATCATGTTTTGCCTCGATACTTAATGTGCTCTTCACACTTTTTCTAATTAGTGCTTGAAAATGATTTAATTCATGCAAATTGCTGGATGACTATTCACTTAAACTTTTCACGGAATTAATGGAATTTAAAAATAAAACAACTTGAGCAGAAAAATCTTGAAATTGAAAAGGAAGATGTGCCGTGATCATAGGCAACTAAGGCTGGGTTCTACAACCTGACAAAGAACGCATGAAACGATGGACACTTCTGCAACTGAGACCATGCTCAGAAGCCAGAAAAGCCAGGCTCCAACTCTTCTTCCATAGGTCACTCAAGTATCTCACCAACACACATGTGTCTCAGCGGGAGTCTCAGCACTGCAGCAAGATCATATTTGCAAGATTCCCAATGCACCCTGGGACTAACAATTAAAACCAGCACAGACTGATTGTTATTCTGAGGAGGAAGCTGGATAGACAAAATGCAATTATTAGTTAGATTGAGGCTGGTCTGGTAATGACTATAGATGCATTAATGAAGTAGATGCTAGCATCATTAGAAGATTCTAACACGCAGCCCTGAAGCACCATTCAGCGTAACAGCATTGATTTAATGCCGACTGAAAAGGCAAAGGGTCACCTAGTCACCCAGAAACCTCTTGACAGCAGTCTGTAGCACACCACTCGGGCAGCATGGCCTCCACTAGATGCTCCAACAAGGACCTCTTTGCCCCTTTTATACAGCAATGTATGGGACGAGGCAGGACAGAAACGGTACCATATTGGTTGTTCTTCCTTGTGAATAAATAGATGGACAGCAATAGAAAGCATGGAGAGAATGCATTAGTTGGAATGAGAAGGCATCAAGTTAAAAATAACATTCCATGTAAATACTGGGGCATAGGCAACAGTAACACTCTCTAAAATCCACCCCAGAAAAAATGCCACATATTTCTGTAGTCTTTGAACCATATAATACAATTTTGTATTTTCCTATTGGCCTTGCAACATCTTCAAGATATCTGAAATAAATGCCACCCATCAACGTGCTACTTACGGCACCGAAAAAATAATAAGCCTCAAGGCAACTCTCTCTATTTAAAGCCATAATAAAAACAAAAACATTTATTTGGGGTAAGTTCATGAAGGTCAATAGTCCTCATCTAGTGCACAGCTAGCCTTTGCCTGTGTTCAAAGAAATCTTCCAGCCATAAAGAGATACCAAATATATTGTTTCCTACTGTTTTTGATGAACTAGCACCCAAAACCCATGACCAGACTTGGTTTTCTCAGAGCCGAGATGCTGTTCACGATCACGTAACCAGTTTAAAACCTAAAACCTGAGATGCTAGGTGGGAACACAAAATAAGCACGCAGGAAGATATAAACTGAATGTCTGAATAGAAGTATGTTGCTGAAGTCACCTAGAAGTCTGTGGGGGAAAAAAAGAAGCCTGGAAGTTTCCGGGCTTGGCCACTCCAACAGCCCAACACCTGCACAAAACAGTCCATTCTGTCAAAATCACAGCTTTCTCTACTGACCCTGATTCTAAACGAGTGGAAAAAAAGCTGACAAAACAGTCCTGTTGTTGACAATGTACTGCAAAAGCACAACCCACACAGTTAAAAGTATAAACAGTACATATTATTTATGGAAAAAAACCCAATAATCAGTGAAAGGACTGGGCATAAAAGGCAATGTGAAGTCAAGAAGCATCAGGGAGCAAACACATTCCTTCAAACAAGGCTCATATTTAGGATATCTAAGATGGGGAATCACTTCACTAAATGTTGAGATAGAGTGATGTTAGACAAACAGCTTTTCCTTTGTATGAAGCAATGTGAACTCCCTGACAGCTCAGCTCACCTACAAATCAGTTCTTTTTCTTCAGATGCAGACTATACAACCTACAAAATCATACAGAGAGCCTGCAGGGGAAGGGAAAAAAGTCATCACCCAAGTATTAACTGTTACCATGCCTGACAACTAAGGTACAAATGACATACAACAGTGTATGTCAAGACAGCAAGGAACATTTCATATTTCCATACGAACATTTTACATATAAAACAACAATATATTTAAATTACCTGTAACTACATAAATACCCCCAAATCCACCCGAAATTCACATTGAAAAGCAGGGGGTTGCATATCAGTTTGCACAGAGCAAAGCAGCAAGGAAGATCTTCACAGCACCTTCATTGCTACGACTCCTCTAGACTGAGAGACAGCATAAAAGCAAAGAGTTTGGGGCCCAGAAAATAAAAACGTTTAGGCATCTTTCTGCCAAAGCAGCTTTGAGGATCTGGCTGTTGGTCATCCTCAACAAACTGCTGAATAAGGTGTCTCAAGAAGAAGGATCTGCCCAATGATGCTTTGCCTTTGGACGTGAGTTTTGGCTCTGAACACTGAAGATCTAAAATCCTTTGGCTCAAAATACAGTCACAGCAACAGTGTAAAAAACCTGTAGAAACAGCTAAAAATAACAGAGTATGGTTGCCTTACTTATAAAAGCTTACGAGCTACATTCATTATTGTGCTTGCTGACAGACAGACCCATAGCTCTAACAAGCTGAGAAACTCTGTTCCCACTTTGCTGACTTATCAAATGGCACCACGTCTGGTGTTCCAACAGAGTGACTACAAACACAGCCATGCACTGTTATGACCAGACTAGACAAGTTCAAATCAAAATGAGCTGTCCTGCCGTGAGCTCAATCTACAGTAAATACAAGTTCCTGTAGCAACAAGGAAGTTGGATGCTGAGAAGATGCTCCTTGATTTAGGGCACCATCGCCACCAAATCCTCTTATTTTCTACGTTGTGAACTCTGCAAAGATCTCATGGCTCCTAAAAATTCGGAATTACTCAACTGAAATTGAATATATTTTGATTTATCCCATGCATTTTTAAAATTTATTTTAATACATTAAATGTTTTGAAACTTCAAGCCTAGACAAATTTGAAGGTCATGTTCAACATTTCTCTATCAATTAAACTAAGAGATGCAGCCACCAACAAACTCTGGCTAAGATCCCTAAGCCAAGTGCTGTGCTCCATTGGCAACATTCATTCAATTAACTATGGTAGTGGTTACTTAGGTGGGGTCATTGAAAGCAAGAGTGTACACACAGCTTGTTCAGCTGCCGTCATCTCTGCTACCGGGGACGTGAACCAAAGAAACGGCATTTTTCAAGGGTTCCAAACAAGAGAATCTGGGAATGAAGTCTGTATCATGATGGATTTAGTCATCACTGATGAGTAACTCTTCCTTCCTACACTAAGGGTTCTGTTTTGAGGATTTGAGGTTCAGTATTTGAGGGGATTTTGGAAGAATAATTTTGTGTTTAAAGAGTCTGGAGGTCTGCGGTGGAAAGTGCAGAAATGAAATTACCACGCTCGTGGCATATTTGTTCAGAATTGCCAGCAGGAACAAACAAACAATGCCTGAAGCCTCAGAAACAAAGTTATAGAAGTAACTCACCCACAGGCTTGGATGTGCCACTGTGCTAACAGAGGCGAGCTTTGCCAGGCCACAAGAGCCAACATCTACATTACTTCATTGCAAATCCTCAGAGTAGTCAGGGAAGGAGGAGAAATCTGAACGGGATCTTTTCCCAAAGGCACTACTGCCTGACCTCTTGGCTCTGTCTACTTTGCACAGCTTTCTCGTTAACATGTGAGCTACCAGAGAGCCCCACTATAAGCAACGCAGATAACACAGGGAGAGCTCCTGCTATGAGCCCTAAAGAAATCACCTTCACATTTCCTAAGTACTGTCAGGAAAGAAAAATAAGAACAGAATGCATGTTTAATAGGAGTGTTTTTCCCCCGTGACCAGCCTGTCTTTCAGGATACATCAGCCTTAGCAGAAATTCTGTTATCATTTAATTGCACTGCAGCTCCATTGGACAATCCAGAAGATGGAT
>VZTM01022111.1:14594-25002 GCA_013400555.1 Jacana jacana | reverse complement strand
ATTTTTTAGGTAATCCTCATAAACTACTAATGTTGCTTATTTGAGGGTAAAGATTAAAATAAATGTACAGCCAGCCTTTCATAATAATGTTTATTTTGTGTTACGGCTGACACTAGAATTCAAACAGAATTCCACATTTAGGAAGACCTGTTATTTTGCTAGTTCCAATGCATACTTTATCTGACTAAAATACATGCAGGGACACTTTTTGAAAGTGTTTAGTTGACTAAATTCCTGTGGAAGAAAATTTGACAGCTTTAAAAGACCCCTAAGTCTTTTCATATTCAACCTCATGCTGACAAATTCCCCCATGTTCTACTGGGGTAAAACACANCTGATGGTTGGACTCAGTGATCCCAAGGGTCTCTTCCAACCAAGATGATTCTATGATTCTATAAAGGGTTTCACTCTGCTACAGTGAGTTTTGCTCTGGAATCCTGACAGGTTCTGCAAAACAAGGGGTTGAGGCTGGAGGATGGTAACAGTCCTGATCCTTTTCCTTTTCTCCTCTGGTTTATTCTTTACTTATCCTCAGTGTTTTATTAAATGATGCCTTCTTGCTGACAGTCAAATTTCTAAAGCAGTTCTGTAACTGACGAAGCTTTTGCAGACTCTTTTTGGATGTCCCTAAGTGTGAGAAGTCAAAGTAGACAGTGCACAGATACTGGTTTGTCTGGTGCTTTTCCAAGCTGGTATGCATTGGACAGAGCGGTGCGAGGAAGTATGGGTTGCATCTACATGTGCCTTTAGGCCACCCGTTTCTGCATCCTTCGCTTCAGCCACTTTCCCAAGCATTACATTTTGCTCTCCTTATGTTCCACACCCTACACCATCTCAGCATTTTAAAATGTAAACATATTTAAATATATTTAAATTGGATGTATATTGACAATTTTTTTCTAATACTGCCATTGCAACCACATTTACCAGAAATTTGTATTGGTGTGATTAGTCATGATAGTCATCATAGTCATGATAGCACAATGTTACTACAACAGCACAAAGTCCTAACGGCACAAAAAAGAAGTGCAGAAAAGTCACTTCATTATTCCATGTTATACAGGGACTTTTGAAATCCAGGACTGGGATTTAGTCTTTAAATGTTAATGGTTTAGTCTCTCCTCACTGCACTGGAAATTACCTTGTGTTAGTTCTGTTGGCTGACTAATGTTTTGCCATAACCTCTCTAATGTTCTATCTTCTCTGTAGTTTGCATTCCTACCGCCATGAGCTAGTTCTTAGGATGCTACTGAGTGAGAAATTAGGATTAAACCCAATGCAGTCTAAAGCTAATGAGATTCTAAACATTGAGAACACAACGGTTTTTCTGTTAATAATGAAAAGAAATTCAGATCACATTTTCATTTTGTGTTCTATTTAGATGACTCAGAACTTTGCATTGAAAAATCTTCCAAACCGTTGGCTCTAATTTTTACCTAGAGTAGTATCACTGAAATTTCAGTTCTTTGAAATAGTGTCATGTAAAATCTAACTGAGTAACATAGTTCAGTCATTTTTTTATCTGATAGTCCTGGCTAACTTGCAATATCGTGATCACAAGAGATTTCTTAAAATGTGTATATATTTGAAATTTATGTAATATTTAAATACAACTTGGTTTCTAAGTAAGGAATGAGAATAAAATTTCAACTATTTTTTCTATTCATAAATCCACACTTTGTAAGTAATATTTGAAATATAAATTACAGTACCACAGAACATTTCAGAGAAATTGACTTTTATGCACTACAAGCTAGAAATTTCTCTGGCCTTGTCAGCTTTAGGTTTCTTCTGTGTCTTAAGATTACTTTTACAATCCCATATGTACCCCAGAACTAAAAAGAATTCACTGAGGAAAAAGTTGCTGATCTGATTAACTATTGTAAGACACTTTTGGCATAAATTTGTCTTTGAGATGCTGTTTACTTTATCAAGGTTTACATGTACAAATGCAACTACTTACTGTATCATACACATTTGAATATTGCATTTTTTCAGTAATAAACTTGGATATCTTTGAAAGAGCCTGTGAGCTTCATTGTTCCTTGTATTCAAAGTTAATTTAAAAAAAAAATGTACAATAGAAAAGTGAGTGCCAATGTGCTTTCAAACCATAGGAAATTATTTAGGGGTTAAACTTTGCTCAGGCACTTGTTTAACTTTTAACAATTAAATACTTCCTTACTGTGGTCTCAAGGCACATATAGACTCATTTCTCAAGTTTTTAATAATTTATGGTCTACTGCTTTCACTAATTACTAACAATTTCTTAAATTTAAGATCTTGATTTAGCATTTACATATTCCTCATTTCTTAATCTCATTTTTTCAACTCAAGTGCATGAGTTGAAGGATCATATCTGGAAGGATCAGTGGCTCAGGATGTAAGTGAAACGAGAAGATGAGGAGATAACTGTAAACAACACTGACTTGAATATTAAATCAGAGTGGTAATTTCTTCTGAATTCCAGTTTCTAAGACAGTAGTGAATCCCATGTAAATGTGTTGCTAAACTTGTGAAAAAATACTGAAAGATGGAACCTGTGCATCTTCCAGCATGCAGAGCGTAACAATACTGCAATGAGTAAGCGTCTCAACAAACTTGGAGAGCAGACTTGGTCATTTTCACAGTTAGGTGTCTCTGAATCAGATATCCTCCAACTACCAGTAGAGAGATTCTTTTCATCCACCATCTAACCATGTAGCTTCACATTGGTGTTTTGACCCACTTTCACTCCAGAATTATTTTACATCCTTAAGCATGATAGTTAGGATCTCTTAATAAAACTTAAGCAATAGTGTGTGTGTGGCCATGTGCTATAAACAGTACAATAGTATTATTTACTGAGTTTCCATCTCTGCCTTGATACCCATATCAGGTATGGAAGTACAACCAGACAGCATGCCATGTGAGACAACAGGCTGCCAGGCCAACTCAGCTGTAAACTTTTATGAGATTATAAAAGTGGTGTAAAAGGGATTAACACAAATAGAGAATTAACTCTCGTTTTGTTGACAAACTGTCCTGCACAAGTGAGACAGTGTCACATACAAACTGGTATTTCTGGTCTCTGATTGACTATCCTGGGACCGTTCCCCAAGGGAGGGCATGAAAGCAGGCAGGGAGAGTAACTTTAAGGACCAGGTTGATCTAGTTCTACATCATGAAGGTGGCTGCTGATAAAGCAAAAGCAATAGCTGGATTTTTCAAAGCAGTATCGGCTATGTCCGCAACTGAGTTGTCTTTGATATTTTCATTCAGTCATGAGTTTTGTTTAAAAAAAATACACTCATCCAAAAAAACTACAACTTAAAAGTTTATCTACGTGAAAAGTAACCTGTTGAGTTTGATTTACTTCAGGCAAGTTTTAGAGGAAATGTGTTTCACTGAAATGGAGCACTTAGTGGACCTAATATTTTCTTCCAAGACATTTTACCAGACAGATTATTTTGCCAAATGATGTGTCTTTTTTCAAAATTCATTATGAATTATCAATTAGGGGGCATCAGCATCAAATCTAATTTTATTTTCTTTATTGCATAAAGGTTGTAAATGGATCTTTTTGAGCTGAAGGATGCCTTTCCAAGACTAGCACGGATACAGGACTATCCTGAATTTGAAGTAAAATTTGTTGCTCTCTCCTGAGCTCCACAGATGAAGCAAACACAATTAACTTGGGCACTAAAAGACCAGTCTGGTCTATACAATGTTCCTGTGTGGAGGCTTTTTGCAATGCCTAGGAACAGGCAGAGAGTAGCTCAGAGTGACTTCCCTCCTCTCCCCTCTATCAGAGGCAGTTCTCACTCTCACCATAATAAGAGACCTCAGGAACTTCTCAAAGTTGCTTTATCTCAAGTTCACCTTTGCATGTTTCCCTTCAATGACTAGTTACTGAACAAAGCATGTGATAGAGACATGTTGCAGTTCCTTCCAAGCAGGAGCCTCCATGACAAGATTCATGAAACATTTCTTCTGAAATAGTACTGCTTCCAAACCCCCCTTGTCCAATGATTATCAACTTCTGCCATGAAATTCATAAATAATAATCTGGCCTTTATTGCTATAGAGAGCAATTGTTCCCTCTTGGTCATCTACATTAAAAAGACCTCTTCATTTCTGAAGCTGGAGAAATAAAGTTTAATTAAATGTCCCTTGTCTCTCCATTTCTAGAGGTGAGATTCTCTGCTCACATTAGTATATGACTTTTCCTTGGGATTGTAACCAGGGAACTGGGATTTGTTTTCTTTGTTGATATTATTCTTGGAGGCGTCATCTACTCCAGCTTTATTTGCAATAACTTTTGGCAGATTTTTTTCAAAGTCCACCTGAAACAAAAAAAAAAAAAGAAAAAGAAAAAGATACCCTAGTAGTTTGAAGCTTGTATTCACTGTTGTTTTTTTTACTTTGCTTAAAGGGTATCTTGGCACATTTTGAAATTTTTATGTCCTTTCCTATAAACCTGAGGAGTTACTTAACTACATTAAATGGCTGTCAAAGCCAGAAACAGGTACTCTTTAGTGCGTCACCCCAGGGAAAGCTATTGGCAAAAACAACAAAACCAACCTCTCACAACTCCTCTGTTCCTGTGTAAGTCTTGAAATGTGCCCTCGGTGCACTCCCAATCACTTAAATTTAGTTTTTCATTTGCATATTTATCTGCATTTTAGTGGATTGGTTTGTTGTCTGGTTTATGCTTGCCTCAGTGGTTCCACATTGCAATTACTTGATTAATGTTGTTATTCAACATTTTAATCAAATACAGGGGGATAAATGCCTATGTGGTAGGGTATTTTTCCTACCACTTTTATTGAGATTATTTTTTTCTCTGTAAAATTTCTGATGTCGAGCCCCTAAAACCCAAGTGAAACAGCTGAAGCAAATCTAGAGCCACAGCTGCTCTCCAAATTAAACCATCAAATTTGATACAGGCTCGTTAGAGAGACAACTTCTTCCTTATCACCGCATGCTGTGAGCCTTGCAGCTGAAAGATTACTTTCAAAATTTAAAGGTACCTGTGGAGCTGAAAACATGCATGCTACTTTATGCCCCTTTTCTAAACCCAGTAGATTCAGCTAAGATGGAGCAATGTTTCTCTGCAAACTATGGTAACCATGCAAGAAAATGAGGTGCTCATTCTTCATGGCTTGTTAATGAGCTATGAAGCCCTGAGACACCTGGGGAAGAGCTGGCTCTGTTTCTGTGGAGGAGGAGGTGGAAATGGAGGTGGTGGTGGTGCAGGTTATTGTCATCATCATCATGGGTGGGAGCAACCCAGGTGCCAGTGGATGCAGCTCTGCCTGGTGGGCTGGTGCTGCTGGCTTGGAGGGTAGAAGCCCTCTGGGCCAGGAGCTGGGCATGGCAGCAGCTGGAAAGCTTCATGGACATGTGAGTGCTAAAGTCTTTCTCTCTGTGCTGGGTGGGAGGAGGCTGCAGCTTGGTGAACATCCTCCCTGGGGTATAAAGTGCAATTTTATTCCCATTTGGCTGCCAGGGCAGGGAGAGGGAGGTCAGCTCCCGTTTCACGGGCTGCTGGCTGTCCTGATAGCTGTTTTTTTCAAGACTCTGAGTCCCTGTGTGCTGCATAAACAGGGGAAATTGGTAACTTATTACTGAGTAGTGCTGAGTAGGAGGGTTTGGCTGATCTTGCTTCCAGTCTGTGGTGCCTACACAGTATTGCTTGCATAAGTCTAAAGGGATATTGTAGAAAGCTGGGCTGCTCTTGTATGTATAAGCATATATGCCCAGTGCTCCTGAGCCCTGGTAGGGCTGAGCTGATGGGTTCAGGTACTCACCTCCTGGCTGTTGTGCCGCACGCCACACCAGAGGAAAGCTTGGAGTCTTTTGGACCAAAAGCAAAACGGGTTGCAGACTGGTTTAATTAATACTGGTGGGATATCTTCTCCTTTAGTAGGTCCTAAAAGGAGGAAATAATCATAGAAACACAAGGTTGGAAAGGACCTACAAAATCGTCTAGTCCAACCGTCCTCCTGCCATCAATACTATCCACTAAGCTGTTAAATCATGTGGTGTAGCACCTTGTCCAGACACTTCTTGAACACCACCAGGGATGGTCCACCACCACCTGGACAGGCCTTTCCACAATCTACTAGAAGCTCTAGCTAGGTAGGAGCCTTGGGAGCCTCAGAACATGAGGTGAGGAGGCTCCAGGATTGAGCCTGCTGTCCTGGAACAGGTTGCTCAGGGAAGTGGAGGATTCCCCATCTCTGGAGGTATTCAAGGCCAAGTAGGGCCTTGACCAGGCCAGGGCTTTGAGCAACCTAGTCTAATGAAAGGTGTCCCTGCCCATGACAGTGAGTTGGAACTATGTGATCTTTAAGGTCCCTTTCAAAATAAACCATTCTATGATTATTCTCCTGAGTCTGTGTCTTATCAGCTGCTTGCTAGGTTTTTTAAGGCTCTTTTAACAGCCAAGTCAGATTCTTGTGCAAAAGCTTTGATAGACAAATAGATATATTGAACACCAACCTGTTACAAAGCTTATCAGGAGCCCTGTGATGGCACAGCCAAGACAGCCAATAGCACTGAAGTACAGGTAGGATAGGGAGTACCAGGTGTCTGCCAGCAAAGGCCTGTGAAGAGGTGACGAAAGGGAAAGAAGTGGCTAGTGATGACCAATGGGTGTATTCACATTGTCTCGTGACTGCGCCAGCAAAATTCAGCTCCTGCTGCAGTCAGTGTATGTTCCATACTCCCAGCTCCCTGGGCAGCTACCAGCTGTACCCCAGACACGCACTGTGCCAAAGCACAGGCAGATGTGGTAACGGTGGGGAAAATACCTGTCTGGGGTTGCCGTGGGAGCCACTGTCACCAGTGCCTCAGTGTTGTTGGCCAGTGTACAGTTGAGAGTAGACAGCTGCAGAGGAATGGACTTGGTCGGTGGTGCAGGATAAATGAAAGAGCCTGTACCAGCCCAAAAGGCTAAGGTGATCCCAGCTAAGAGGCCTCCAGTAGCACCCTTGGCAGGTATAGAAAAATCATGTTAAAGGTGTAGCATAGAAAGTGCTTCTTTGCAAATGTGAATTGGGTAGGAGTAGGTAGGTCTCTGTCCATGTAAATCAGTTTTGTTTTCTCTTGACCAAGGTATAAAACATACAGATTTTTTTGTCCTCTAGTAATAAGAGTTGAAACAAAACTGTGATGATGAAAGCTGCAGCACAGAGTTTAGTTTTACTTCTGCATAAACATGATGGGACCGCTCATGGGGCAACATGAAATTCTGTTTCGCCTGAGCTAGTGAAGGCAGAGCACTTGAAATCACTCTGTGCATCCCAAGGTGAATGTAGGCTGGGGCAAGTATTGATATTTTTTTTACTTTTTAATGAAAGAGAAAAAACATCAGAAATAAAAATATTTTTTTTCAAAACCCCTCATGTGGATCTAATTACCAATTACTTCACAGTTGCATAGAGTTGAATTCAAATGGGAGAAATTGAGACAGTGGAAAGAGACCTCTGAACAGATCTTGGACTCCTTAGGCTCTAAATCTGAAAAGCAGCCCAAAAACTAAATCTAAAACACCCAAACAATTTTCAAGGAGCTTTAACAGAACACCACCAAGATATTTTCTTTTAGATAAGGATTACTTTTTTTTCTTTTATTACCTTCCAGTTAGCACAAGGAAACACAATTCCCAAGGTAAATAATCCCAGCATGGGGCCCCCGCACATCCCGTGGATGGAAAGGGAAGCCTGTGGATGCAGAGAAGAGACTGGCGCTTAGTAAATGTCACAGCTGGAGAAAGCGTGTGCAGTTCTGGTTTGGGTCTGTAATTTTCAGTGGGAAGTTGGGGGGAGAAGGGACCAACAGTCATTTCAGTGCACAGTTAAAGAAAGAATCACACTCAGTATTGTTTCCCAGCAGCAAGTATGAGGGAGTAGAGGAATTTATGATTTTTTTTAGTTATTATTTCCCTAGTTATTCCTCTGAGCAGTGTCCAAAGAAATTGTTCAGGTAATCTAGCAGTCCCCAGGGACGCCAGCATTATTCAGTTCATTGCATTTCTGTTTGTTCATGTTCAATTAACTGCATTTCCAAAGCACAAGATACCTGTACAACTCCTCCCAGCAGCGATGCTGCTGCAGCCATTGAAGTGCACAGGACGCCGTATAATATACCTGGAAAAGATCAGGCAGGGAGTTTGTCAGTGCTGGTTAATAGTGTGGACAATTTCTAATTCATCTACTGTCTGAAGTGACCAGGCAGCTTGGAGGAATTTGCACTTTGGGCTTTGGTTTTTCTTCTAAAACAGAACTTAGCAACAAAATTCATTTGGAAGTTATGCCTACAAATGTTTCTGTTGCCTTGAAATGACACTTTGAATATAATCTAATGAAGGAATTGAGCAATGATAAACAACATGACTTTCTCACTTTGACACCAGTTTTAACTTTGTGGTAGACAAAAATCTGTATGTAGCAGTCTTGAGGAAAACCAGCCAAAGCTCATCATCTGCTTTCACACCCTGGTAGTGGAGGTAAAAATGATCTTTCTAGGTCCTGAGTGCTAAGTAGAAAAGCAGGAACTGAGAAAATTGAAGATGGTTAAAGACACAGATGAAATACTGGTTTGGGTCTTCTGTGATCTTCACAGAGACCAGTAAAGGACTGTGATACTACCACAATACTTATAAAAGGGTTATACTGTTACTGCAACACTTGTAAATAGAATCTTAAAAATTCAAACCACCTCGGATGCTTGATGTTTTGATGGTCTGGTTTTCATTTGTGTTTTTACATTTTTATTTTTCTCTCAAAACTGAACAACCTACTTATGCAATACTCTAAGTTTGAATAGAAATGTCTTATTTTACTACTAGAAAATACTAATATTTAGTAATACTACTATAGGAGAATGTGGCAATAACTACATTGATGGTCTTTTTTTTATAAAGAAGATGACAGAGTGTTCCCCAGTATTTTCAGTAGACAAAATTTTTCAAAGAATTTTGAGGAGTACACCATATAATGCATGTGCTTAATTGTCCTGAAGCATTATGCTAACATTCTTCCTGATAGTTTATAAATGGTTGTATTCCCGTGGAGGTTTCCTAAGCACAAGTGTATTTCTGAAGCAGCGTCACTAGACAGTGCTCTTCACTACTTGCAGGAGTCTCACTTGAGTCGAGTGAGAGTCTGAGACTCTTAAGGTTCTGAGTATATAGAATCCTGCCTTATTTTCTCCTGTAATAATAACAGCTCAGGGGTGGACACCTCTGCTGTTAAACAAACGGATCCTATCTGGGGTACCTACATAAGCCTTTGCTGACCCACGTGCTCATCTTCTCGGAGATGTTTGGGAAACCTTTCTTGACCAAGTCTTCAAAGGTAACAGTGGCTAAAGCATTGATGCTGGCAGCTACCGTGCTGTAGAGAGGGAGAGGAATGTTAAGTAAATAGGAAGCAAAACACTATGAAATAAAGCTGTATTTATAGAGCAATGCCACCTCTTTTTCAGCATCAATACTATAAATTGTACAATTCTTCAAGAGTATTTTTCACATATAATGCTGATGCTATTGAGGTGTCTGTCCCTTCTGTGATTGCTAGGGCCCTACTTGAGGCTGTTACAGAACAAGATGAGAACCCATCCTAACTGACCCTTCAGTCTACCAAGCTGGAAATACTTTCAAAATGTAGATATGTTCTAGAATAAAGGTACTGTTCCTTTACAATTCAAAGCATGTGCAGTGACCAATAGTTCTTCCACAAAATGTCTGTTCCATTTTCTCTCCTAACAGAAAAATATGTAACGGGAATACTCTGACTTTTAACTAGGTGAATATATGGTGAGTAGTATCTCTGTCAATTTGTTGTGATGATATGGCAGTGGCAATACCTACAGCACAGTATTTGGTATGCACTGTCCATAACTGGCACTACCCCTAACTGTTCTTGTAGTGTCCTGCAAGGAGCAGACAGTGCCTTTTATGCAGGGGCTTTTTTGCTTGGGGTTAGGGATGTTTTCTTCGCCGCCTCCGCCTCCCCCACCCTGGCAGTTAGAACACACAGTTCTAAAACTTCTCTGTGCAGACACCTCTTTTTCCTAGTCTAACTCTGTTTCACATGCAATCAGATTAAGTAAAGGTAATTTCAGCATGAGTAAATCCAAAGGTATTTCAGGAAGCTGAGCTTGATATTTCTACTCTTTTGCCTGTATTAATAATGTTATTCTAACATTTTGGGATAAAAAAGATACTGGGAAGTAGACCTAGATTTTTGGCATAATTATAATATAATATAATTCCTCAAAGCATACTGCTGCTTCCTAGAATGTGCTAAGCAAAACTGCTGGTTTTTCTTTGGGTTTTATGTTTTGATGTCCTTCTGGATCCTCAAGAAATCAATGATACACAGCTAAAATGTCATTTTAGCTGTGTATCATTGATACA
>VZTM01022107.1:11446-36120 GCA_013400555.1 Jacana jacana | reverse complement strand
CTGGGGCGGGGCGGGGCGGAGCGGAGCGGCGGTGGCAGCGCCGGGTCCCTCGCACCTGAGGTGCTTCGGGGGTGGCGACCTCCATCTTGAGCATCACCCCTGCGGTTGCTGCCGGGGGAAGGTCGTGAGTTCCTGTTGTCCTCCCTTCCCCTACCTGTCTCCGCCACCTGGGGAAAAATCGGAGTCAAATCCGCATCGTGCTCTGCAAATCTCGGCCCTCTCAGTCACTCTCGCTCCGCTCAACCGTCGCCCCGTCGGGGTGTGGGGGGGGTAACCGACCCGGCCACCGTTCTCCTCAGCGCCTGTGTGGGGCAGCGGCCGGGCCACTCCCCTGCCCTCTCCCGGCCGGGGAAAGCCGAAAGCTGCCCGGGGCACACACGCCCCCCCTCCCCTTAGTGCGGGCCCTGGCAAAGGCGGCGTTTTAAATAGACGCATTATTTTAGCCCGGCAGTGCCCCTCTAAATAGATGGTTTCAGCTAGTTCCCAAACTGGAGACAAGGATATTATTTTACACTCGAGAATAGTCCTATTGAACTGGGTAGCGCTGCTCGCATGTGTGTAGTTCAACACGGGTGTTTGCAGGATTGGAGCCAATAATTTCGGCTGTTGTGGGTACAACAATACAGTAAATTAAACTGGCTTCGGAAAGACAGAGGGTTGCATTGCCGGCTTCTCCTGGGGGGCGGTGGAATCCTCGGCGGCATGCCGGTTGTCCTGGGCACTGCCGCAAATAGCGGAGCCGGCGGCCTGCCCACAGCTCGTCCCAGCGCCTTCTTCACCAGTCGGGGCAAAATTGAGTTAGGTTAAATTTCCAGTTCACAAGTTCAGGAAGTCAGACGCTTGGATGCGATCATTTGGAGAGAAGCTGTGGATGAGACCGTTTGGAGAAGAGCCTCTCCCTGGGGGTTATTTCAAATAGACCTTTCTGCGACACACACCTCCCGCTTGAGAGGTGCTCGCGGTCCTCACCTTCCCGTTCACATCTTGCAGTTCACTTAATGCAACATGTCAGAAAGCTGTGTGCCATATTGCTCAAAATTATCCCAAGTCTGCGTTTAATGTAGTAAATGTGATTATCTGCTGCTGCTGAACTTGCTCTTAGATCAGCCTTTTTAGGAACAGGCTTTTTAGTGCATTGCAAGGTGGCAACTTTTATAGTGGTTAACTCTTCATTATACATTTTGGGAAGCAGCTTTCAAGGTGAACTCTACGGTGATAACTTAATAGTGCAAAACGCAGTGCTCGAGATGAGCAAAAAGCCCTTACCCTGCACCTCTGCAGAAATCCCATTACATCTCTGACAAGTTAAATCAGAACAGCTGACCTACTGAAAAACAACACTGTAGATGAATAACAGATTCTATAAATGATATAGCATGTGCATATAAATATCCAAGGGTTAAACAATAAGTCAGACACTGCTGCTTCAGACTTTGGAGATATTCAAGCTCCTATCAATGTGAGGCCAGGATATTATTGTTTGAGACTTTAATATGCAAAGAAGATTAGAAGGATGTGAAGAAAATCCTTTTTAGAAGGAGTGAGAAGTAAGTGCTTGAATATATTGTGTATTCCTAAATGTTCTTTTGTGTGTTTGCTTACATTTTTCTTGCTATACGACTCCCACTTTCCCAGATGATTTATTTAATCTTAAATACAAACCCAGTGCAGTCTAAGTAAACATTCAGCAGTGAGTAAACAGGGGACCTAAAACGTTAGGATATTGCCTGACTTTTCTTCCAAGATACTGTGTTCCATAAGGAGAATATGTAGCTACTCATGGCTTTAAGAAAATACGGGTATAAAATGCTGCAAGAAGTACGATTTCTCAGACAGCTATCTTTCAGCATCCTTGCCAGATTTCCAGGGGAACACTGTGAGCCAAACCTTCAGGAGGTGGACTGAAGAACGTCAGCATGCCTCAGGGGAAAGACTTGAGGTGAAACTTTTAACTTTCTTCAAATGTAGGAGCAAAGATCTGGTTAGTGATCTTGGATCTTGGATAGTGAATGTACCGGATTTTAGAAGCACAAACCAATGGGCTGTGGCAAACCACTTGGTGCAAGTTAGAGCACAGAAACCAAATAAATTAACAGGTTTCACTGTTGCAGGGAGGGTGTAAAAACCAGCTTTATATTGATGTACTATTAGGCTAAAATTTTTCAGCTGGTATGATTATACCCTTATGATTCCTCTAAGAATTTAAACTCTGTATTTTATATATTATGAGACAGACAAATACACATTCAATAGCACAAAGCAGAACTTTCCAAATGGTGGCATGTAATTATCAGTAAACAAGTAAATTCAAAGGTTTATACAGCCTATTGCAGAGCTAGGAGCTACTTCTGCTGGTGGTGGCATCCACTATTGGGGATGAATGCCATCTATACTGGCAGTAGGAGGGTAGCACCAAGCAAAAAGAAACAGGTGGGCTTGTTGGCATAAACAACTACATCCATTATGGTAAGCAGAAGTTGTGTGGCTGAAGGAATATTAGCTTTCAGAGTTTTTCTCTCCTGCCTTGCTTCTTTTCTGTAGTCATCATATTACTCTTTGTAGCATCTCTTCTCATTTTGCCTCCTGCAGTTATCTCCATGTATGGGCAGTTCCAAACACTGTGCTTTAGTCTTCATGTTGCTTCAATATCAACCTTGATTCACTTAGCTATCTACCACCTTCTTCTATATTAATCTCTTAGCTTCATTGTAAGCCTTTGTTTAGGGAATCATGGTTCACGTACACAGCACATTCCTTTAATCGATGTGCAAAACTGATACACATAATTGTAGTATTGTGACACAGGAAAAGCTATCAAAAACTTGTCTGTAATGAGTATCAGTCATCACCTGAACATTTGCAAAGTGTTTTTAGGAAGAGGTTAACAAATAAAATATTCAGAGGGATGATACATTGGAAGAGGCTAGTGTCAAAGAATCCTTTGACATTTTGTTCCTACACCAGACATTTTTAAGGGTTATGGAAAGACATCTTGGGTCATTCATCTCACCTAACTTTAGATGTCTACTATGTGAACGTCTGCATCTGATCTAGTCACTCTCTCTACTGAGTATAAAGGGAACCAGAAATAGTCGCTTCTAGTGTATGATTCATCTAACCTATTTTAGATGTCTGTGTTATGATAAACTGAGTTGCATCCTAGAAATGCCTGTTTCTCTCCATTGACTGTAACAAGACCAGCGGGTGTCTTGTTCAGCTGCAAATGTCTACATTGTACAAGTCTGCATTTACTCAGCTGAATGCCACCCATGTGATTTTAACATGAGTTACCCCACTGTCCCACTTGTTCTGAGGTCTTACAGTAGTGAATGGAGCATGGTGTAACACACAAAATACTTTACACACAGTAAAACGGTGAAGAATACCCTACTGAATGTATTGAAAATCAATAAAATGTAGACTAGTCGTGGTCAGTGGATTACAGGACCCCCGCAATCAAAAACTGAGCAACTTTTGAGATTCATTTTAGTTTAATTTATTTATGAGCATTTCAGATTTCTTTTTGAGGATCTTCTGATACCGTAATAGTAAACACACTTACTGATGGACTAATACTTTTTGGAAGCTAGTGTTTATTTACTATAGCAGCATAAATGTGAGTATTTCTTAGCAGAAAGGAGACCAAAGGCGAGATCAAAAGCTTTAGTGATAATGTCTAATGTTAAAAGCTGCACTGCTTGTTATACGGTAACAAAACTTTCACAGAGAACCAGACACAGGATGTGTTTTGATATATGTTGAGAACTGAACTAGACTAGCAACAGAAGAGTACAGGAGAGTCACTGCACGGAATTGTTCTGATGTGCTGTCAAAATATGAAAAATAATACTTCATTTAAGGTTTCAGAAGTATTTTCTCAAAAAAACCAGTTTGACTACAGTTAGGTACTGCCGTGCCTGATATATAAGCTATCACTTAGCCTTAGCCATCCCGTACGAGAAATCTGTCTTCTTCTAGCACTTAAGAAGGCTAGCAGGCTATGCAAAGAGTCAGCTAGTGACAGCCACGTGGAAATACTGTGGTTTTAATCTTGCCTTTTTAGGACTGTAGATTTTCCAAGCTGCTGGGAGATGCTGCAAGGGATTTACAAGGCTGAAACTTCCTTCAGGAATTCTATGCTTGAATGCAAAATGGAAAGAGAGGATCCTTTTCTTTGAGGAGCAGATGGAGAGGAGGAGCTGACAGTGCTATCCCCTGTTCCATCTCCCACTGGCTGGATCGTGAGAGTGCTGAGAAAGGAAGTAGGAGGTCTGGGTTTGGTAGTTTTGTTTGCTTAATGAACTTTAACTTCTCAGGGCACAAACAACATTAGTAGAATCAGAGGATGGTTAGAGTTGGAGAGAATCTTAAAGATCACTCTAGAACTGGAACAATCCACCCTATTGACATTCTCCACCTTGTACAGGACAGTTAAACATCGAGAGCAAGTAAGATTACACACATAAAAACCATTTCACCCAAAGGTAGGGAAGCTCTGAAATTGACGCATTTGCCTGTGTATGGGGAAACGAGTTCTAGCCCTATGCCTGCATGTATTTTGTGCCTTTTTTTTTAATAAGATTTGCAGCTTGCCTTCCTTCTCCCCAATAACTTGACTATCCAGAGTAATGATTAGAGCATTCTCTCTTGTGCCTATGAGTATTTAATAATCCCTTGCAAAGTGACATGCCTCCGGAAGGAGAAATGACAGCACCATTTTCTTCTGAAACACTCTATTTCATAGCAAAGGCTGACAAGGGGGTGAAACACATGCCTCAACACCCTGGACAATTCCAATCACAAGAAGATGTTACCATCAGCTTGGTCTTGTGTCAACCATAATCAATCAGAATGATGTGATCTGAGATCAAGTTTTTTCAGGTAAAAGAGAGAGGTGAACTTTTTATAACATCCACAGATACCAGTGTTTGCAAACCACGGTACTTTTGGTCATGCTCAGAAGGTGATCTTGGGGAACATAAAGGACCACTGGAACTTAGCAGAAACTTGAGAGAGAAAGGATCATATAAGATGTGTATTTAATGTGGTCCATGACATATTACAGAGACTAATCAATTTTTGACAGCTGTATTCAACATGGTGAAATGGCTCAAGTCAACGGGAATTTGATATTGGTTTCAACAGGATCAATGTTTGATCTGCTATATAAATAAAGGATGGAAGTCCTCCACACAGCAGATTAAACTGTCTGCAAACACCACACGCATTTTGTGTGCATGATTAGAGTTCACATTTTTCCATTAGAAGAGATTGGCTGAGACGGTTACAAATCTCTTACAGTGCAATTCATGGTTCATGGTTCTTGAAAAACTGCTCCATGATCAGCAGCCTACGGACACCAGACAGTTTATCCAAGGGACTTCTAAAGGGCTGAATAATGAGCAGCTCCAGTTTCAAAACTGGAACTTGAAGTCAAGCTTGACCTTATGATTTAACCTGTTACATCTGTCAGCTAAGTGACTCACAGGTTTGGAGTTTATGGAAGTGAGCTAGGAAGCAACTCCAAGATTCTAAAAAGTGCCTAATAATAGCTATTAGAGCTATAACTCTTGATTTAGTGAAACTTATTCCAATCTACGAAATGCTCATGCGCTTGTTTATTGTGCATACACATAATGTGGATTAACTTCGTGATTCACACACAAAGAAATTAAGCACATACTTAAATCTTTTCAGAAGACAGAGAAGAAGGGCAAAGATGGTGAAAGAGTAAGGTCTGCTCTTTTTCCCAACACATGAATATAATTTTTGATCACATGTAGTAAGGCTTAGAATGAAGGAAAGGTTTTGCCTGGAAAGCTGAGAAGAAGGAGAGGAAAATTTTGGTGAAAAATGACATCAGTTAAGTCATTTTGAAGTTGTACTTTAGTCTTAAACTAGAAAAATGTTCAAAGGGCTTTTCTAGTCCTCTTGCTTAAGGTATACCGTGTTCTATAGGTCTGTTGGGCCTTCTAAGGGTGAGATTAGTTTTAGTTTACAAACACACGATTGCCTTAATGGCTTATGTTTGGAATTTTTGAAGCAGCATAAGTGAGAAAATCTCTGGATGAATTGACTGGCTCTACTAGGTTCCCAGAGGAGAGACATCAGCTCTTTGTCCTTGTAGCTTTCTGAAGCAGGCAACAGTGAACAATCAATCAGCTTTATTTTTTTTCTGCATAACCTGTTTCCAAGATTCTCTTGTATTTGTCACCATATCTGGATAACAATGTATTTTTAAAAGTCCAGAAAACTATAATTACTTTAAGTGAAAGGTTTCACACTTCATGGGGTTGGGGTTTGTTTTTTTTATGTTAATCCAAAATTCCAAAGAGAAAATTATTTCTGACCCTGAAAAATGCACAACTAGCAGGGGCAAAACACCCAGGATAGAAGAAAAAGCAGTACTTGAGCAGCCCATCACCTCAGTAACAATGGATACTGTAACGGGGTATGTGAGTGTTCTCAGCTTTATCTGGCAGTGAGGTTAGTTAATAATTCATAGTGTCTGTCATAGTCCAAGCACCAAATGGTGTTTAAAAGATGTGATTGATGATCACCGCAGTTGCTAATCACTAGCCCTTGGGGAAGCCTGGAAGAGGAGCAAAGATCCCTTGGGAGTGTCCTAGTTGTGATGACCTCTAGGTATGAATTGGGAATTTAGAGATGTTCAAGAAATCTGCCCCAGATGAATCAAATACTTTGAAGGACTCAGAACAAATGTTACTGAAAATGTTTAACATGGAACACAAGCTCATGCAATACATTCATGCATCACAAGAAATGTAACATATACACATTTAACAAAAGAAAGGAATTTTAAAATGAAAAGATGCAAAGTTCTTCCAAATGCTGACAGGTGACTTTCTGTTGGAAATAATTTTCCCCATGCTTTTCAGATTAAATTGAGGTGCAACGAATTTGCAAAGGTCCTGTTGCATGTGCAGGAGGGAGCCCCAGCATAAACATAAGGAAAACCTTTTTTTTTATCCTCTCATTTCTAATGGAAAGTTTCATGGATATAGAAGCAGTTCTGCTTAGTCTCACCATTCTGTCTCTAGCAGATGAGCTTCTGTCTGTGTTTTTGTATTTGGTTTGATTATTCTCAAGTCCTGGTGTAGCAGCATAGCTCTTCTCAGCAAAGCAACCAAATGCTTCACTATGTCCTCTTCTGCTTCATCTCCCCTAGCCCCCTGCCCTTTGCTGCATAGTCACTGTGCTGCAGGGTTTTTTTCTCAAGGGCATATCATTTTCCTTTCACAAACTGAAGAAAAGTGACACAGTTTCTGTGAAGAATACTAGAGATGAGTCTTCTCTGTCTCACTCTTTACACTTTGCTGGAAGAGCTAGTATGCCATACAGCAATTATCATGAAGTTTGGGTATCTTCCATCCATGTGCTGTATCTCACTAAAATAAATGAAAAACCTAAGTTAATGATGTATGATCCCTGATGTTCACACTTTCCTCGCACTGAAATTGAGATATTTTCCAGTTTGCATTTAAGATTGTCAGTCTTTCATTCTGCAACTACCCCAGCTCCTTCCAAAGTGCTGGGGCAGGGCTCACATTTAAAGGATAATCACTCACCTCCTCCAGTGCTGGAACCCCCCTCCCTGCTGACTGCTACATGAGTCCAGCCGCTTCTTCAGTTCAGGAGTTCCCTTGAATATTTTGGAGAAGCAAATTGACATAGTTACCAGCTCTATGCCCTTGAATCAGATGGCTGAAGTGACAGAGCACAGCCCATGCAATATGCCATCACCAACAGTGGTGCAGAGAAGGTTTCCTGGTTTACTCAAACTGACTAATACCAACTGACTTTTTGGTTTCTTTAATAGTAAAGGCAGAGTGCAGGCAAGCCTAAAAAGGTAGAGTCTGCAGTTTTGTTGCTTCTTGGTGCTGTGAATCCCAACTGGTGAAGTGATGTGGTCTATAGGCGGGTGCTGGCCCTCACAGGTGTAGCTGTCAGACTCTGATGCTCACAGCTGGAGGCAAGGTGGGTCAGCCAGCCTTAGGAGAGGTGGTGGAAACCTCTGGATCTATGTGACTGATTCCCTGAGGTTTTGGTCTACTATGGCCCTAAAATGGAGCCATGAGCATGCCCGTACTTCTTGCAGGGAACTCTTATACTGGATGTGGAGACATCCAATTCTTTTTTCTGTATGTGTGCACACACCTTTTCACTATTTTCCACTACAGTGAATCACAGAAACAGCTTCAAGTCTGAGTTCTCTTGCATAATTAAATATGCTAAATAGCCACTTTATTTAGCATATCCAACAATCATTTGCATATTTGATATATGAATATCTGTAATCAATACACAAATGAAGTTGCGGCTTGCTGTTTCAATCTGTGCCTTCAAGCCAAATAGATTCATCTGTCATCTAGATTTCTTTTTAAAACCATGCTGTATATATTACTTTTGACATCAAACTGTTTCATTCTGCTGACCTCCACTTACTTTCTGAAGTTATTTGTTGTTATTGTTGTGAACAGGGAGTAGCCTTCTACCATACCCCAAATCAATCCCGTGGCACCATCCATGATGTTCTGTTGTTTTAGCGATGTTATAATGATTTTCTCATTTCTCCAATCATCTGTTGTGCTGACAAACATTTGTGCTCCACTCAGAGGTTTAGAAATGCTGTAACACTGACATTTTTGAGCAGGAGAGACAAGGCTATGGCTTTTTTTGCTGGAACACTTTCATCATTCTTTGTTCTATGGCACAAATTCAAGAAGTAACACGAAGAGAGCTATCTTAGGCAAGTACACTCTTGTCCAGAAATAGAGAAATAGATGAGCATAAAACCTGTTCTATAAGTCATTTTACTGTTGTTTATAATGGCAGCATTAGGTTTCAAAATTAGGCATGGGATCATTAAAGACAATACTTTAAAACACAGCGTTAGAGGTACAGGTGGATCAGAGGTCAAACCAGACATAGACAAGGCAAAGCTAAAAAAAATGAATGAGTTATTCAGAATGTGGAACAATGCCATAGGAAAAAAAACAACCAACAAACCTTTTCTGGGAAAGAGAAAGGGAAGATCTTGAAGCAGTACTACTCAGGTAGGAACTCAAATAGAAATGCTGTGATACCTTTTGTCCCAAGGGGAGTAAACCTAGACCTGATTCACAACAGCTATTGTTCTAGACCTTGAAAAAGAGATTACAATAAGGCAAGATGCCTTGTCTTGAGTAAACCTGTGAAATCCTAGACATCTTCACAGAAATGTGGAAGAGTATATGCAGCTGAATGCACAGCTGACTGCTTGCCACCATTTACTGTAACACCTGGTTTTAGTAACAATAGAGACATAGGAGTAGAGATAAGAGATACAGTGCTCTGACACATACACCTGAATAAAAGCTCAAAGATGTGAGATACTAACATTGAGCCTTCTGTGATCTGATTTCTTGACCTTCACAGTAGGTGACTGCAGACAAGAGGCTAACACTGAAATGTAGACTAGTTGTAGCAGGAATTGTTTAATTCAAACTAAATGAAGGCTGCAGTGCTATATCTCTATAAAGCTATTTGAGCATGTCTGCATCAGATTAGAAAATCAGCTACATTCAATCATTTTCTAATCTGCTGTTTACTGTTGTGGAGAAGGGGTTTATGATATGCAATATGTTTGTTTTTACAAATGCAGTCTGACAGGGTGACTTACCTTCTGAAGNTTTATTCTTTCTTTTTTTTTTTTTTTTTTTTAAGATAACTAGGGAAGAAAAGCTGTCCAGGAACTGTCATGATAAAGAAAAAGTACATACTTCTGAGCACCTAATTAGAAGTTCTGTTTGCTACTTCATACAGGCTTTGGGTCTGCTTTGCGTAGTTTGATTCCTTTGTTGTCTCTGCAACACGCACCTCTGGCAGCACCCATCCCATACTGCTTTGGGGCTCTGGAGAAAGACCCAGCTGATGTCTGGGGCCCATGTTTCTCAAGGAGCAAGGCTACCATTCAGATCACCTCTTCATGTGGTCTGCAGTGGTTGAGATGGCCAGCACATATTCCATGCACCCTCCACAGTGCAGGCTTTTCCCCACATAGATAGCACATCTCTGCAAAAGCGTGGCAGCACAGGCACATACTGGGACCACTTATGTTTTCCACCAATGGAAGGAGAGTGCCATCTCACATGATAGAAAACTTTGGGATAGCAACCTGTCTGTCCCCATGTCACCCCATGATGACAGCCAGAAGTCATACAAGTGGCTTGTAGGGTTAGCAGCATCCATGCTTATCCGTTGGCTTGCTCAGGAAACGTGCTCCGTTCCTGGCACACCTGAAAACCTGCTCTAACCCCTCTCAGCTCAACACTGAATCTGGCTTGGGAACTTTGTTTTCTTATTGTACGGTAGATTTCTGGAACCGAAGGCTGGCATGCATGCATGCAGTCTTCTTTCGAGGAACTGCCTTGGGCAGAAAGGCGGCTTGGCACCAGCTCCATGCTAAGAATAACTCTGCCCATTTCACAAACATCCCTACGTGTCAGCTGGGCTGTCACACTAGGTCTGTCAGGGATGCTCTTGACAGAAAAAGTTACGAGGACAAGGTACCTACTGTCAGCTGAAGTGTATCTGTTGTGGCCACTCCACACTTCTGAAGTGCTTTTGTAATGGCGAGCTTTCCATGGGGACCTTCTGCAGGAGGACACTGACAGTCTTTCACAATGCCTTTAGGGTTTGGCAATCTAATCCCAGCTGGAGATCAGATATTTCAAAGTATTTTGAGGACCTGAGAATTAGTCCTTTCTGGTGCTTTTTGGAGACTTTGAGCTGAGTGTGGGCTATTGTGACCATGCAGTATTGTTTTCTGAATCCTGGCTGCCAGAGCTTCTTCTTTACAAGCAGCTATTGTGAGTGAGGAAAGGAAAGGCATTGTGTCCTGGACAGTAATAATGAACTACGTCTTCCTCATTATCTCCAGAGGGAAAGAGATGTATCTTTTTCTGTGTTGGTTTGATTTTGTAAAGCCCTGACTGGTCAGAGTGACTACTAAGAGGAAGTGGCTACAACTCAAATGTGGGGGAGAAGAGTATCTGCTGAATGACCCATTGCTGCCTGTGTTTGGCTGTGGTGGTCTCCCATGACAGCAGGGACTGTTTGCAGAGTGACAGTGACCACGCAGCAGAAACTGCCTGGAAAAGCTGCTGCTTTCTGGGTGCGCCACAGTGTCAGTGCCTCCCAACCAACTCATACCAGTTGCTGACAAAAGACGGTGAGACAGTTGCAGCCTCTCAGTTTTGATCTAATACATGCCGGATATATCCAGTCCTGGAAACTAGTCTCTTTTTTAATAGCATTTGCTTTAATTTGACGTGTCTGCTGCAAGTGTACCATCTTGAAAAGAGACGAGGTTTACCTGAGAGGCTGCAGTCTGCTGAGCCCTGTACAATAGATGAGAAAAAGCTTCCCTTTTCTAAGACACTCTGAAATGAATGCACTCTACAGGCATAAAGTGCAGCATCATGCTGGAAATATTTTGTCCTGTTTTTTTTTTCTCTCTACTATCTCTAGTATATACATCCTTTTATATATTTATATCTCTGAACCCACGCAATAAACAGCTGTCCAGAGCACATTTGCTTCCTGACAATCTCATCCTTACTGATCTGCAGCTCTTCCCAAGGATTTATGACATATGTAGTGCATATCATTTAAAACTGAGTCTGCTATAGAAATATTATTGTCTTTCCTGCTGTATTCATACACAGATTTGTCTAAATATTGTTCAGACATACTTGGTGATGGCTTTAAATCTAATATTTAGCAAGATATATACCAGCTAGAATGGACACAGTGCTCAAGTTTTGAGGTTATGACATGCTTATGGCTTAGTACACTCTATAAGTAATACTTTGAAGTCAGATTCAGTAGTGCCAATGGTTTTCTCCTTCTCCTTGACTCCACATTTTAGGCAGTATCTGAGACACCTGCCTCCCCTTGTAAGAGGATAGAAATATTCCCCATTCGACCTTTAAACTCTCAAATATTTCTGCTTTTTTTCTCTACGATACATGTCTTGTTTCATTGTTAGAAGTGTTCCACAGCTGCCTGACTTCCCTGCCTGGAAATGTGTTCAAATGAGATGTATTAAAAAAGGACCATATTTCTGATTTCTACAGAGCAGCCACTGAGGAAACATCGAACACCAGTTTTGCTGAAATTACGCCCCAAAGTGGACACAGACAAGGTTTTTAAGAAATTACTTCTGGGAGTTTGCTATCAAAATTTTGAGACACTGTGGAAGTCTCTCTCCCTAGAATATTTAATGTGATGATTATCACCTCATTCCATTATAAAAAAAATGGTGTGAGCACAAAAAGCTGTTCCTTTTCAGTTTACAAGGTTTTGAAAGTGGAAAAAAAAAGGTTTTAAATGCTAAAATAGTAAATTTGCTGAACTCCATATTGCACTTTATAGGTATTAGTAATTTGTCCAGGTTGTTTCTGTGCTTTTATATCAAAATAGTCTATGACAGCTTCTTCCTGAAAGGTAAAGATTTCAAAATGCTACTGTGTATTTTTCTGCTATTGCAACTGCATAGTAAAATAGCCATTAATTACATTGTTATGAGAAAACTATATATTAAACGAAATTGTAAATCAAGCAAACTGCAAAATGGTACTAAAAGCAAAAATGCATTGGTACTAAAGATTAAACAGGCATTGGCAGTGATATAAGTATTGAAGGGGTTTGGTACTTGTTTCATTTTTTATATTACGCTGGAAGTTGCTAATTGCTCTCCCTTCCTGAAGTCTGCCCGTTTTATTGAATTGTTAATTGTTAAACCGTGAAGAAAGAACAATAATTAATCTTTGTTTTATGTCAGTAGCTGCAAACAGTGAAGGACATCAGGAAAGTATAGTACCAGGTGTCACACTGGAATTAAGTGGTATCTACCGGGGCATTTGTGACTGCAGGTATGGAAAAAAGGGGGCTGGGAGCGAGGAGGCCGAGCAGCCAACAGGGGCGTTCTGTCACAGCTGTGGCTGGGAGTGCAGAGTCCTTCAGCAGAAACAGGAAGCCTTAGCAGCCTGCACTGCAGAAGACTCTGCCTGTATTTAGTACTCGTGATTCTGGGAACAGTCTTTTAATGGAAGATAATCAGCGCGATCTGTTGAGCCAACGGCATATAAGCATTTTAATTTCTGATGAAAACGTAACGCTGCCAATGAGCAGTAAGCACACGCCAGATTTTCCCTTCACCTGCCAATGTGTCTTGTATTACTTCAGCCTCTGTCAGCTTCCCGTGCCAGCTAGGCAAGGAGAGCAGAATAAATGAAAAGCTCTGTAAGTGATGAATCAAAGATGAGATGTAATCCTTAGGCCTAATGAGAAGGAGCTGTTAGAATCCTTCATAAGACTATGGATTGTGTTATGTATAAGGGGTTAATGGCTTCTTACCTGTCACATAATTAGAAAGGATTCAACTGGCCCTGGAGACTGTAGCTACTCTGACAGTTTGTTCTAAAAACTAATTCATGAGCTAAGTTTCTAAAACGTACACTAAACCAGGTTAAGTCTTGCTCTGGCATTTTTCAGTATAGCTTTCTGTAATCTTGTTTTCTGGCTAAATTGATTTCTGGTCAGTTTGAGCACCTTTGGTTTCATGCAAGTGTTGTCCTTTTGTAGGGCAGCTTACTAGCTTTTCCTTCTTGAAGTCTTTTTAAACAGCAGCAAGTACTCTCCTTCCAGCCCTTGTTTTGTTAGACGAAACAAACCATGCTCTCTTAAACCTTCCCTTTGGCAACCCTTCTTTGCATCTGTTTTAGTCTGAATATCTCTTTCTTCAAAACTACAATTATATTCTGTCTGCACTTTGTGCAAGAGAATCAGTATCTTCGTATCGCTGGTGGAATGGAGGCTGACAGGAAATATCCTAAAATCAGTCATCAAATTTTGACATTGAAAAGTTTTACTTCCTTTCTTCGATAGTGAAATCTCCTTCAATTAAGATCTGCTTCTGTGTAGATAATTAGAAACTAAGAGATAACCTAGAGGTTTCTTCTCTTTCAGACTTTGCATAAAGGGAACTTTGCATTGTTTTATGTTTATACCATTTAATTTCCTGGTCTGGACTCTTCTTCCTTTCAAAATCAGAGGAAGGACATTATATAAATTTTGCAAAGATTTGACATTCCCCCTGCACTGGGTCTGAGATGGAGTTAGTTTTCCCCACAGCAGCCCTCATAGCACTGTGCTTTCTCTAGTGGTAGCTAAGCCGGTACTCAGCATAGCACCAAGGCTCTCTCCAACAAATTCCCCTCAGCAGCAGCTGGGGGTGGGCTGGATGTTGGGAAGGGACAGAGCCAGGACAGCTGGCCCAAACCAACCAAAGGGATATTCCACACCATATAACATCTGCCCAGCAATAAAAGCTAAGAGAAGGGGCTGTCAGGGGAAGGTATTTGATATTATGGTGTTTGTCTTCTAGAGCAGCCACTACGCACACTGAAGCCCTGCTTCCCAAGAAGTAGCTGGACATCACCTGCTGATGGGAATTAGAGAATACATCTTTTGGTTTTGCTTGCTTCTGCAAGCGGCCTTTGCTTTTGCTTTATTAAACTGCCTTTATCTTGACCCATGATTTTTTTTCCATCTTACTCCCTCCCCTGGCTGTCCTGCTGCGTGGGGGAGTGATAGAACGGCTTGGTGGGCACCTCCTTACCAGCCAAGGTCAACCCACCACAATCAGTTTCTAAACTAGAACATGAACTCCCTGATTTTCTTCCCAGGCTGCAAACCTGGACACATGCAAATGGGAACACTCAGTTGGGCAGATATACCTTGTCTTCTCTGACTTGATGAGTAACCTGGAACGGTCACCTCCTTGTGATTCTTAGTCACACTCTTCCTGTGATTTCTTATTCAAGATTCAAAATGCACACTGATTTCTAATGCTTTCAGGTTTATTCACATTTTCCCAGCCAAGGAATTCTCTGGTGCGTTGATACACATCCTTATTTTTGTAGCTGTGGCTGCTGACTCAATTTCAGTTTGTTAATGGGATAACTGCACAGCATTCCCCAGGGCACTTCTTCAAAGCGGGATTCCTTTAACGTGATGTTCTGCATTAGATTAGTCCTTCTCCCATTGTCAATTCTACATTTTCATTCCTCAGAGGCACTTTTTTTTCATTCCAGCCTATTTTATTCTCAAATTTGTGCTGCACTGAAATCCTGTTGTTCAAAATATTCATAATCCCTCCTAGATGCACCTGTGAAGAGAATTCCGTTATTCAATCCATACAAATACTTTGCTATAATAGACTAGATTTTGACCCCGTGCTAATCCCTCTGCTCCTTATCAATAACCTCCTTAATTTGAAATTATTTTCCCTTACTTATCCAGTCCTAATTCCTATACTGTTCTCCTTATTCCACTTTCTTCTACTAAAGTATCCTGCAGGATTCCACACCAAATGCCTCAATAAACTTCCCCAAAATAATTTTCCTTTATACAGAGTGCTGCAGGAGCACATGCAGCAGAGCTGGGGTGCCTTGCAAACTGATGGCATATTCTTTTTGGAAGTAACTAGAACTTAATTATGGCTGGAGTGATGAAACTGTTGCACCTCCACATTTTAAAGTGATTTAGAGGAGAGAGCAAACTCCTAATTAGTGCCTGCTAGACGGTGGAGCACTTGCAACACTGAGGATCAAAGAGTGCTGTTTGAAAGGATTCAGTACGTGCATCTTGTGAATTTATACACACAGTGGCCTAAAACAGTCTGAATTAATTACTCTATAGCTCAACTCAATTCTGTGTGTACTTTTAAAAGCCACACCTAAGTAAAAATATTGTTAGGGCAATAAAGAGGAGATAAAAATAAATAATGATAATAAATGAAGATAAGACAGTACCTTCCAGCAAAAACTCTACAATCACAAATCCAGATCTTGCCATAACTGCACTCTTTCTTCCCTCTCCTCAAAACAGCAATATGTAAGAAATTAGAAACACTTTTAAAGTGAATCAGAATCTTTTCATAGAATGAACCAATATAGATACATTCTTTTCTTCTTGCTCTTTTTATGTAGCCTTGACCTTACTGGTTTAAGAGCTATGACTTTTTAACCTATCTAGTCACAAGAGTGAACCAGTGTTTCATGAGAGATTGACCCAGTGTTGCTGCTATCACGTATCTTTACTTGCCTGGGCTCTCTCTCACATATTTCTATTTATGCAACTCAGGACCAAACACCCTTTAATGCAAAACAATGACTAAAATAAAGCTTTACAGACGTCCAACATGAAGCCTGTGCACTTCATGGGCCAAAGCCACACGTGCTGGGATCTGGCAGAGAGAAAGCAACCAGCTGCAAGTCCCATCCTGCAGGTGCCCTTTTGCAGGAGGCAAACCAGTCACTCCCGCAAGCTGGTTAAGTGCATCTATGTATATCCACTTGGAAATTGGATATAAAATCTCAAGGAACATGGAGACAATGCAGAGGGGCTTCCCAAGCATACTGCAGTTTCTTAACTATGGGATCTAAAAAGGCAGCCAAATAGCTGCACTCATCAGTCTAGACTATGTTTAATGTAGTCTGGAAGGTGGATTAGAAAAGCCAAGGCTTTATACAAAATGACTTGTTTCAATAGAGCTGTAGTGGAAGCTTCGTAGGCAGCTCCTATAGAACTAGGAAACCCCCTGGGAGTTAAATAAAGCTAATTTGAGATAGTCTGCAATCAGCCAAAAGACAGGCAGTTCTCCTAGTTTACATTCTCTGATCAATCCTACTGTAATGTTAAGTTTATCCACCAGAAGGTGCAGAGTACGTGGAGGGCTTCTCAATGAAGCAAAATTCTTGCATTACAGCAAAGAGGAAGGGTGCTCCACCTGCAAAGTCCAGTTCACTGTAGGCACTTACCCACTCTCTGAAAATTAGTAACTCACACTTTTCCCTTGTATAAAAATTAAGTGGAAAAGCTGCCACTTCGCTCACTACAGGCAAGCATTGTCTTAAATAGATGCTTATCCCAAAGAGCTGTGACTGGAAACTTAGGAATTCAGAATAATGCCTTTGGTAGCTTTATAGATGCCATCCCTTTGCTCTTTGCCATGGGAAGAGGTGCGTTACTTATGTTGTTGCATGAGACTCCCCTATATTGTCCGGTTTGATTTAGGATGCTGGCAACACGGCTTCACTCTAGACAAGGTGTCTTGATCAGAATAACCTTGACATTTCTTTTGCATACATCTAAACTAGCCCTATGGGAAACGCTTGATCTTGTCATTCTTTTACCCCGTTCTTAGTAACTGGAAGGAGGAAGGAAGTTGTATGAAGTGCAGTTGCACTAAGACCCTGAAACTTTCCTGTTTAGTATTTTTATTGCCCTATTCAAGTAAGTACTGTTGGTGTTCCCAGTTTGAGATAACAAAAGGAGGGGAGGTGGGGGCGGGGAATGACCAACATGCATTTGTTCACTTTAAATTCCCGTAGCTTTCAAACCCTTTTTTCCTTCTGTTTCTCCTTTTTTCCCTTCCTCACGTAGCGACCGACAAAGGCTTCTTTAGTCCTTATGCACCATGAATTTGTTTAAAATCTGTGAAGGCTACAGCTTACGTACACCAATGACACCAGCTTCGTTGGCAGAAACAAACCAGAGAACTGAGGGAGCGCCAGAAAAGTCTGGATACCCGAGTGAAGTGACACAGGCAGAAGTATGTCAGATAAAAAAAGAACAGCCCAAATCAAATGTTTTCTTGCAGCCTCACAGAATGCTGTGCGGCCATTGCTAAGACAACGAAGGATCTCAGCTGCCTTCCTCAAAGTTCCTTTCCCAGAGGCAGCCTAATAACATTCCTGGTATTTCAAGCTGACAAGTACAGAAGATGACTATCAAAGTCAATGTAACCTTTAGTAGATAACAGAATGACAGGTGACCAGTCCTGAAAGGCAGAGTGACAAATGCACTGCTTTCTGGTGAAACTGGACATTTTATCTACTGCATAAAACACACACTTTATCTACTTGATGTGTACTGTAGCAGCCTAAGAGGTACAACCTTACCCAGAAACCTGTCAAGCAACCGCATTAATGTGTATGTGCCCCATGTGGCACAGCAACTGCCTCCAACTCAAACATTGCTGCAGTCACACTGTTTTGAAGAACTCACCTGTACCTTCCTGCTGCTGAAACTGCTGTTTCATTGATGTGCTGCATCGTCCCAGGTTACCACACCACCCTTCTCAACGTGAGCAGAACGGTGCAAAGGGAGGAGTAGTGAGATCCATAGCAAGGTCTAAATGTAACTTCACTACTTTAAAGTAATTTCCAGAGGATGCATATAGGGAAAGTTAAAAGACAAAAGGAAATGCATAATTTACTATTTCAGGTATCAACTCCTGATTTTTTCTTGACTAGAGGCGCCTGAAGTTTGGCACCCAAACCTGAAGCTTCCATAGTAAACTCCTGATTCACTTAGCAAGTGAACTATTACAGTATTTTATTTTCTTTACCCCGTGACAGGAACAGCTGCTAAAGCAAAGGTTTGGGGTATGGGATTATTTTCAAACAATGAACGAGCCAATCTGAAGTTCTCCCCATGAAAACAAAAAGCAGCAAGTCCTAAAAATGAGTTAATTTTGATAATTTAATATACCACTTGTAGTCATCCAAACATCTTAACACTGTTATGTACAAAACCCACTGAAAATAAAAAAAAAAAGGATTTAAATGTTATTTTTCAGACATAAAAGTGCAATTAACACAGGCAACATTTCTGTAAGAACACCAGATTTCTATTCAATTCACTGGTTACGGAGGAGCTTAACAGGTCTAACTGCCCACCCTAAAGTGAACCAGGAATTTATTTTTTGATAATTTTCAATAAGTCTGGTAGTTGATAAATAAACTTTTACTGCCACCATAATCAAGTTACATACGGCCACAGATGGGTAGCACAATTGTTTGCATAATTTGCAGCTTTACTGACTTGAAGGAAGTAGAGCAACAGTAAGATCCGTGGAGTTCAAAACAGAAGTAACACCATAAAACCTTGTATCAAGTAAGTGTGCCCAAACCAGCCCCCCTGAGCTGCTGGCTCAGCATTCTGACAGCTTGGCAAAGCTGGCATTTCCTCCCAGTAAACGCTCTTGCTTTACAGCACTGTACAGCACAGGATTTTCTGGTACAGGATTGACAGTTATGATCTTTCATGCATTACGTATTCACAATTTGGAAAGGAACGGGAGGCCTTCATACATGTCAGCCTTTAGCCTCATCCAGTCCTGAAGTCTCTGCAAAGTTGTTTTTTCTTGTGTTAATATTTTGGCAGCTTTTCTCAGCTTTTCTTCGTTCCGTTCTAAATAACGAATTCCGTCTGTCTGCAGCTGATTGAGTTTCTCTTTACGACTTTCATCCAGAGGTATGTCTTCATTCATAAGAGGGTTGAATCTGAAGTAAGTATCTGGAGGTAAGAGCGCATCCAGCATGGTGTGAACTTCTGTAGTGAAAACAAATGACAGAAACAGTTACATTTCGGGGAGACTAACAGTCCTCCAGTCTCTCAACAACAACTGCTCCCGAGTGACCCAGTAAGTGTGAATGTGCAGCTTTGCTGAGCAGATGTTTCTCCACCCTTGCCTTGTCAAAAGCCCTTTCTCATTAGAAGGCTTGCAAATGGCCCCCTAAGCTCTGTTTGCTGCGGAGAAGCTTTACCTTTTGTTCTAAGGCAACTTTGCTTGTTGGACAATCAGGAAGGTTTTAGAGCTATCCAGATTTGTAATTGCGTGCACATTCCATCCCTTTGGGAGTGCCAGTGGGTTGTGAAGAGCAGGAAGTACTGCACATGACACCCATGCTCTGCTACACTCAGTCCAAAGGGAAGGAAGCCAACAGTTAACAAAACCTATTCTTCTCTAATCTCAAGGACTCCAGTAAAAGAGATGAGGTTTAAAGATTTCTTTTGTGTGCAACTCCTTCATTCTTTATGTATTGCTACAGATTTTTGAATTTAACACTCAATTTAAAATGTTCATGTGAAATTGTAACAGTTCAGTGAACTACTACAATAACAAACTGGCTATGGAATGTGGTTCAGGTTCCTCTTCTTTCCTCTTTTATAAACTGTTTTCTCTCATCTCTTAGATTTCTTTTGTCTTTATTTGCTCCCTTAAAATGCCATTTCCATTACTTCTTTCACCTCTCATTCTTTTTCATTTCCATCTTCTTTGCATTCTTACCACGCTTCCGCATTCTTTTACTGATATATAAAAAAAATTAAAGTGATCAAAACGTCATGGGTAAGGCCACAGCAAACGGTTCTTGTTAACCTCAGATCCTCCCTGCTCGGTGCTGTCTCTACTTGTCTCACCACATCCAGTCTTTCCTGCCCTATTTAATATTCTTCCTTCAGAATGTAACTTCCCATTTGCTTGAATCTACTCTCTGCTCTTTCCATTTCCTCTCCTTTGGCCTCCACAAACTTCCCTCCTTTTCCCCAATCAAATTTCTTGCCTGATTTTCCTGCTGCAATGAAACTTCTTTTCCCTTGATAGAATCCCCGATCGTGCAAAAACCAAAGGTGGCCCAAACTCCAGCTTTTCCTTACACTAATGCTAGTTGACAGATCCTGCAGCAAGGGATCTAGCCTGTAACAGTGTTTCTTGACCCCTAGCTTTTTACAGTAGCCGTTCCCTTTATAAGAGGAAAAACCCCAAAACAGCTGAATATCAGTATTTCCTGGTTATAAGAACAAACCAGCTGTAAACTGCTAGGGGAAGAGCTCCAGTGTGCTTCTGTCCTAGGAACTCAGTTTAATTTGGAAACATGTGCTTGGCTCCTCCTGACAGCAATGGAAGTCCTGACCAGTGACAGATACAGTCTAGTCCTTTGAAAAGCATGTTAAAACATAAAGAAAAGGACTAAAATACTTTTTCTAAAGCTGTTGAAATCCAATCAATGTTCTATATTATGTTGCCCAGAGAAGCTGTGGCTGCCCCATCCCTGGGAGTGTTTAAGGCCAGGCTGGATGGGGCTTTGAGCAACCTGCTCAAGTGGGAGGTGTCCCTGCCCGTGGCAGGGGGGTTGAAACTGGATGATCTTCAAGGTCCCTTCCAACTCTCACCATTCTGTGATTCTATATTAACCTTGAAGCTTTTCTCTTTATGAAAGAAACCCAAACCAAATAAGAAAGCACAATTTTCCTTGAACACAAGTTCCCCTTTAATCAGAAGCACAAGTGAGAACATCCCGCTCTGTATAAATCTTTTTGGATTACCATTGCCATTCTGATCTTTCTAAGGCCTCTTGTATCTCTGGCATACTTATGTCAACGTTATATTAACACTTGGGAACTCGTAACCTAACAGAGTTTAGCAATAGCATAGTGAAGACTCAGAGATGAGGCTAAGAAGCACATTCACATCAGCAAACCTGTAATACTGGTACTAAACCACCACCTATACATAAGGAGTTACGGGGAGCCACTGGGGTGGGCAGAGAGGAGAAGGGGAAAGACAAAAGGTTGCGGATTGCTCTCGGAATTGGAATTATAGTTCTAAGAAACATAAAACCAACAGCCCCAGTACAAATGTATCTGAAGACACCAACCTTCTGTGTCAGTTGCGCTGCTGATAACATTGGTGAGTTTGGCTTTCAGGCTGGTGTATGTGACATTGGTCTTTCCCTCGCTCTCGTATCGACCAGTGCCCAGCGATACCAGGCACTGCAATGGAACACTGGGCCAGAGACACTTGCACTCATGAACTGCCAGCGCAGAAGGATTGTTTAGAAGCAGCCCTCCATCCTGTGAATTGAAAACAAGTACAAATACTGTATGTTACGAGTAGAAGAGGCAGGCTGAAACAGCAGCAGTTACTTGAAGATCCAAAGAAGTTCTGACTTCATCTTCTGAAGACCTTTTAGGTGAAAGAGACGCGCATATTGACAGCTTCTTAAACAATCAAAAAATCCGCATCCTAAAATGTTTATTGCTGGCATTACAATGATACATTCTGTAACTAAATCCAAACCACTACCTGTAGATTCCAAAATAAGTAAACAAAAAAAATCACAAGAGCTCAGCTTGGCCAAAGCTGCTTTAAGAGCACAGCCATTACAGGGGATGCTATAGCCTGGAGCAAGACTTGGAAAATCACAGAATCATTTTGGTTGCAAGGAACCTACTGAGTTTTCTGGTCCAATCCCCCTTGCTCAAGCATAGGCATCTAGTGCACTTTGCCCAGGGCCATGTTGAGTTGGGCTTTAGAGTATCTCCAGAAATGGAGACTCCAAAACCTCTCTGGGCAACCTGTTTCAATGTTTGGTCACCCTCACAGTGAAAACTTTTCTTGTGCTCAGATGGAATTTCAGGCACCCATTGTCTTTTGTCCTTCCAGCAGGTACTGCTGGGAAGAGTATGCTCCTTCATCTTCATTCCCTCCCATCCTTTATTTGTACACATTGGTTAGATGACCCCTGAGCCTTCTCTTCTGCAGGCTGAACAGTCCCAGTACTCTCAGTCTCCCTTCATATAAGAAATGCTCCAGTCCCATAATAGTCTTTGTGGACCTGCATGCACTGGACTTGCTCCAGTATGCTCATGCCTCTCTTGTACTGGGGAACTGGACGCAGTACCGCAGATGCAACCTCAACAGTGCAGAGAGGAAGGATCACCTCCCCATGACCTGCTGACAACCCTGCTCTTGATACAGCCCAGGATGCTGTTGGCCTCTTTTGCCACAAGGGTGCATTGCTGGCTCACGTTCAGCTTGTCCACCAGGACCCTGAGGTCCTTCTCTGCCAAGCTACTTTACACCCACTCAATCCCAAGCATGGGTTGGTGTATGGGTGTCTGGGTGTCTCCCCAGACACACAACTGCCTTTTCCCTCATTGAACTTCAAGAGAACTCCCCCACCTGCTGAGGTCCCTGAGTGGTGGCCCAACCATCTGGTGTACCAGCCATTCCTCCCAGGTTTGTACAACCTGTGAAATCCCTGCAGGTGCACTCTGCATCCCACCATTTATACATTAAGGAAGATTTTTAACAGTATTGGTCCCAGAATTACCACTGGTGTACATCTCTAGTCCAAATGGACTTTGTGATGCTGATTCCAGTCCTCTGGGACTGGTGATTCACCTGGTTTGCCATCTACTACATCACCGTCTACTTATCTAATCCATACTTGGTCAGCTTGTCTATGATGATGTTACGGAAGATGGTGTCAAAGTCTTTACTGAAGTTGGAGTAAACAACATCCACAGCTTTCCACTTGTCCACCAAGCTAGTCACCTCAGTGTAGAAGGCTACCAGGTTGGTCAATCATGAGTTCCCCTTTATAAATCCATGCTGACTGCTCACCATCACCTTCTTGCCCTTCTTAACTTCAAAAATCCTTTCCTGTAGGATTTCTTCCATCACCACATGAGGAACTGGGCTGAGTCCCACCAGCCTGTAGTTCCCCAGAGATTTCTTCTTGCCCTTCCTGAAGACAGGAATGATATTTGCTCTCCTAATCATCACAATGATTTTAAAATGACCAAGAATTGCCTCACAGTGGCATCAGCCAGCTCCCTCAGCAGTCATAGGTGCAATCCATCAGGCCCTATGAGCTCACGTATGTCCAGTTTGTTGAACTGCTCCCTAACCTGGCTCTCTTCCATCAAATATAGATCCTCTTTGCACCAGATCTTCCCTCTAGCTTCAGGGGCCTGTGATTGCTGAAAACCATTTTTACTGGTAAAGACAGAAATAGGCAACACCTTACACCTCAGCCTTGTCCACATCATTTGTCACCAGCTCCCCTGCCCCATTCAGGAGTGGGTCCATGCTTTCCCAAGTCTTTTGTTGGCTCCTCCATCTGTGCCAGGAAGCAATCATCAATACACTCAAGAAATCTCCTAGATTGCTTGAGCTCTTCTGTACCGTACTTTCATCAGGCATCAGGGTGATTCAGGCTACCCCTAAGGACCAGGTCCTGGAAACATGAGTTGGCTTGAAGTTGTCTGAAGATCAGAATTCAGCCCAAGACTAATGGGATCAAAGGCTGCTCATAGAAGTCTGGAAGTGAGGAGAGACATCTTCTGCTAGCAACAGGTCAAAATCATTGGTGATTAGGCTGGGATAAAGGACTTCAGGACTAATAAGCATCAGTATGAGTGACAGTAAGTCTGAGAAGGATTCAGACAAAGAGATTTTGATCCAGCAAATCTCAAAAAGTATGTTCAGCCCTTCTTGGCAGTAAAATGTTCATCACTCCCATTAAGAAATGGATTACTTGGGACTTTGAATTCAACAGGACATTCTCTAGTGTGAACGCCTTAAAAAAGCAGTTACAAAGGCAAAACTGAAGCTGAAAATATTATCAATACCAAAGATGAAGATCTTCAGAGCCATTCATAACCTACACAAAAAACTCCACGTCAAATATAAAAGGAACAGAGTATTGACACAATTAGCATTATGCAAAAGGGGCTCCTATCCTAAACATCCCTCAGCTCCCCCTATGCCCTACCCCACCATCACTTTACAAAAACAATAAAAAAAGCAACTCTACTCAGGAGTAGCTCAGAAGAAAAAAAAACTGTTTTGGAGTTGATAAACATTTTACAAAAACTCCTTTTAACCACAGCTGTATGAGATAAATAAGAAAGAACAGGATTACTGAGCTGAGGGGGTTTTTGAGGTTGTTTTTTTTTTTTTTTAAATT
>VZTM01022107.1:0-11004 GCA_013400555.1 Jacana jacana | reverse complement strand
CTGGGCAGCTGATTCCACTGACTGACCACTCTCTCCGTGAAAAATTTTTTCCTAATGTCTAGCCTAACCCTACCCTGCTGCAGCTTGCAGCCATTCCCTCTTGTCCTGTCGCTCATTGCCCGTGAGAAGAGACCAGCACCAATATCTCTACAGTGCCCTTTCAAGCAGTTGTAGAGAGTGATGAGGTCTCCCCTCAGCCTCCTCTTCCTCAGACTAAACAACCCCAACTCCCTCAATCGATCCTCATAAGCCTTGTTTTCCAGGCCTCTCACCAGCTTTGTTGCCCTCCTCTGTACTCGCTCCAGCACCTCGATATCTCTCTTGTGTTGAGGTGCCCAGAACTGGACACAATACTCAAGGTGTGGCCTCACCAGTGCTGAGTACAGGGGGACAATCACCTCCCTACTTCTGCTGGTCACACTATTCTTTATGCAAGCCAAGCAAAAGTCTTCCTTTTGCTCTTTATATAGTTGTAGAATCTTTTGTTGTTGCCCTTTACATCCCTCTCCAGATTCAACTCTAGGCCAGCTTTTGCTTTCCTGACTCCGTCTCTACAAGACCAGACAGGAGCTCCACACTCCTCCTGGGTCACCTGCTCCTGCTTCCACCTTTTGTACACCTCCTTTTTATGCCTGAGTTTAGTTAGGACCTTCTTGGTCATCCATGCCCACCACCTTTGCTTGATTTCCTATTTGTTGGGATGGTCCTTTCCTGATCTTGGATGAAATGATCACTGAGTATCAGCCAGCTCTCCTGGACCCCTCCTTTCTTCAAGGCCATAGCCCAGGGGATTCTTCCAAGCAGACCTCTAAAGAAGATGAAGTCTGCTCTCATGAAATCCTGGACTGTAGGCCTGATTTTTTTCCTGCTCCCTTCTCTTAGCATCCTCAATCTCCATCATCTCATGGTGACTGTAGCCAAGGCTTTAACTTTCATGTCCACAACCAGTTCTTTATTGTTCCTACGCATCAGGTACAGCAAAGCACNAGATCAGAATTCAGCCCAAGACTAATGGGATCAAAGGCTGCTCATAGAAGTCTGGAAGTGAGGAGAGACATCTTCTGCTAGCAACAGGTCAAAATCATTGGTGATTAGGCTGGGATAAAGGACTTCAGGACTAATAAGCATCAGTATGAGTGACAGTAAGTCTGAGAAGGATTCAGACAAAGAGATTTTGATCCAGCAAATCTCAAAAAGTATGTTCAGCCCTTCTTGGCAGTAAAATGTTCATCACTCCCATTAAGAAATGGATTACTTGGGACTTTGAATTCAACAGGACATTCTCTAGTGTGAACGCCTTAAAAAAGCAGTTACAAAGGCAAAACTGAAGCTGAAAATATTATCAGTACCAAAGATCTTCAGAGCCATTCATAATCTACACAAAAAACTCCACGTCAAATATAAAAGGAACAGAGTATTGACACAATTAGCATTATGCAAAAGGGGCTCCTATCCTAAACATCCCTCAGCTCCCCCTATGCCCTACCCCACCATCACTTTACAAAAACAATAAAAAAAGCAACTCTACTCAGGAGTAGCTCAGAAGAAAAAAAAACTGTTTTGGAGTTGATAAACATTTTACAAAAACTCCTTTTAACCACAGCTGTATGAGATAAATAAGAAAGAACAGGATTACTGAGCTGAGGGGGTTTTTGAGGTTGTTTTTTTTTTTTTTTAAATTAAGCTTTCATTTCAACCTACAAAACGCTCTTTGAACTCCTTCTGGATACTGTCTGCTCTGCTCAAAACACTGCCGAAATGAATGGTCTCTTCAGTGCCCATTATCCTTTGCTTATGGTTAAATTAACTTCTACAAAGAGAACTAAGCACAAGGATGTTTTTGTCCTTGATAGAATTCCCCATTAATCTTAAGCTAAAATCTAAATAGTTATCTTTGTAGTGTTTTTTGCTTTAAATCCTAGATTAAAAACAGGCTTATCAAATAACTGCCACTGATTTTGTCAATATAATTTAATTAAATATGATGGCTTCACCATGGGAAAGTTAGTTTTATCACATGGTTGGGGGTATATAGTACTAGAATACGACAATGGTTTTGTAATACTGACAAACAAACAATCCAAGAAAGGTACAATGCACATCACTACACCCCCCCAAATGTCTGTGGTGATGATACCAACAGCTCCGTGCAATGGCTTCCAGATCCAAACATTCTCCAATTTAGGATTATGGAACTGACAGCAAATATCCATCCCTAACAATTTTCAACTTAGACACCTTTTACATAACTTCTAGCATTTATAGAGCCACGTGTCGTTTTTGGAAAGGTAGAAGTAGGACTCTACGTAGAGAAGCCAACTGATTATTTTCTTCCCCTCCAGATGATGGTTGACAATGATCCCACCGCTCAACATTATGCTTCAAACCAGCTTACTCTGTGAGACAAAGATGTTCATCACAAGCGCTCTTTTACTCACAATGATCAACTACTGCAGCAGTAAGTCAGGTTATTCGTTAAATCAGACTATTAAGGACTCAGTGAGGGGAATACTGCAATACCGGGTGTAATTGTGCAGCTTTAGAAACCTCGCAGCTAATTAAGTTAAAGGCTGAAATTCTTCTGGAAAACAAAAAATTGCAAATTTTAAAATTAGTTGCAATGATTTCACATAGGTGTGAATTCTAAGAAAACTGTAATCAACAACGAATTTCCCAGTTCTAAGATTAAAAAATAGAAATCAACCCTTCTGGTTCTGAATAATTCCTCTAGCTTCATAAAACTGCACAAAAAAGTCCTTCCCGAGAAACTTATTAAACTGGTACTACAGAGATATGAAAGCCAGATCTGTATTTTTTAAAAAGAAACCCTGACACATCCTTCTTCATGCTTGTCCCCCAGACATTGGAATACAGTTCCAAAGTGATTGGCTCTGCAGGTGAGTACACAAGACACACTGAGGTCACAAGAACCTTCACTGATCCTTGCTCTCAATTCCAATGCATTTCGCCTGACAACTCATTTGGGGCAACTCCCAGATTGGGCATCTTTTTTTTTTTTCTCTGATTCTGTTGAAATTACCCTATACATAAAAAATTAATCTAAAATATTTATAAATTCCCAATTAAGATATTTTAATTGGTAGGCACTCGGTTTTCCTAAGGTGTTTGTAAATCCACATTAACCACAATGCAACAGAACCAAAAGACTGGGAAATTGCTATTAGTAAGGAATGTCTGGGTGACTAATGCAACACCTTTCTCTGCCATATTAGTTTGTACAGACGTTCTCGCCACTTGAAAGTTTCACACAGTTAAGCGGGAAGTAAACAAGGCAAATATTGTCTCATCTATGTGCACACAGATGCCTGTTGGCCAAAATGTGAAATCTTGTTTGTCTCCATTTTCCAAAGGAAGTCACTCATTTTATGAGTCCATTTAATTTCAAATGTTCTGTTTTCTTGGTACAATCTCTTGTCTTTGATCCATGTTAAATTTAGTAATTTCTGTTAGTACAATGGTAGAGTTAGGATCTTCCCAGGGTGCTTCTGCAGGAGGGGAGAATGACAACCTAAGAACAGTCATCCAGAAGCAAAAAGTTTAACCCCAACAATTAAATGTATTGATTCGGGCCATGGACTGAAAGACATTCATGGCTGGGGAACAAACGAAAGCAAACACTAGTAAAATTCTTTTTATAGAGCCAAGTGGACAGCTGTGCTGTGCTATGGGCAGAATTGTAACAATCACTGAAAAGATTAAATTAGGGAAACAAGGTATGGAGAAGAGAAGGCTCTGGGGACACCTTACAGCAGCCTTCCAGTATCTGAAGGGAGCCTACAGGAGAGCTGGAGAGCGACTCTTTGCCAGGAAGTGTGGTGATAGAACAAAGGGCAACAGCTTTAAATTGGAGAGGTTTTAAATTAAAGAGGGGAGAGTTAGATTAGATACTAGAAAGAAATTCTTTACTGTGAGGGTAGTGAGGCACTGGAACAGGTTGCCCAGAGAAGCTGTGGATGCCCCATCCCTGGGAGTGTTTAAGGCCAGGCTGGATGGGGCTTTGAGCAACCTGCTCTAGTGGGAGGTGGCCCTGCCCATGGCAGTGGGGCTGGAACTTGATGATCTTCAAGGTCCCTTCCAGCTCTCACCATTCTATGATTCTATGTTAGCAACAAGCTGCACCATGTACTCTACAGAATGACTGTGGGGAAGCTTCTGACTTTCCATGAATAAAAATATAAAAGTATTTACACAATAACACATTTTAGAATTATTTTAACTATAGTGACCAGCAAATGCCAATATTAGGAGGATGTGCAAAATGCACTGAGAGAATGCAAACATGCATTTTCCATTTCTGACTAATACCTCAGAATCTGTAATTGAAAGGGTAACTTACAGGAACTCTTCAATTGACTAAATTACTGACCAACGTCCACAAAGTCGTGCAATTGTCCCAAGTCCTGACTCAGGACTCGGTGCTGGGCACAGGGCTGGAGCAGACCCCTCATTCTCTTTGTTCTCCTGCTCTTAGACTGCCTGGCCTTCCCTACATTTCACCATCTCTTCTCATTTAGCCACACCTCAATACAATTGCAAATTCTTTTTCACTTCTCAAACATACATGACTCACCCCTCCCCTTCTGCTGCAGCCTTCATATTCTCATCTTTGCAAAACCCTCCACACTTGAGTCAACCTTGCCTTGCTGGCACAAAGTGCCATGGGTTAGTGTAAGTTAATGCAAGTGAGTGCTCAAAAGGGTTTAAAACTTGTCCCACATCACGCAGGTAAACAACAGGGAAGAAGGCTTTTAAAAACATTTGTAATAAAAATAGTGGAAGTAATTAAATAAAGCTTGAAATGGAGCTTAATACATATAAACGCTACATCTAAAATAAATACAAGCTTGTTAGTGATAGCAAAGCAGTGAACTCGGGGACTGGGACGTAAGTCTTTTGCCAAAGCCTTTCCAAGTGGTAAACATTCCATTATTATGCTTTGTTTAATAGTTTATCAGCTAATTCCCAAGTGAACTCAATGAAATGGGTTTTTTTCATACAGATTTTAAGAAAAATTTGCCACGCAACTATACCCATATTTTTAGGGCTTCCTGGTTGGTAGACAGAAGACTAAAGCTGTAGCTAGCACTTTCTCTGCTTTCCCATAGTTGCAAAGTAGCCAGAGAAAGCTCCCTCTTGATCTGACTATCAGATAAATATTTAAATCAGGAAATTTAAAGCAGGAAAAATGCACTCTTTGTAGGCGTGTGCTCCAATAAAAACTCTGTGTGAAGATACTCTGCTTTCCCAGTTCTAGGGAAAGGCCTAAAGAAAGGCCTGGTTAAACATTACGAAATAGATGCAGGCAAATTCTACAATCAGCAGGAAAGCACATTGGGAAGTCTCAACAAAAGCAAATGCTCCAGGACCTCTTGGAGCCTAGTAGCACAGAACCTTCTGAAAAATCTTGTCCCCTTTCAATAATTATGGTGAATGTGCATAAAGTCACCACCCATACTTAACTCAAAACCTTAGAAACAATTATTTCATAATGAAGATGTTAAAAAAAACCCCATAAAAATCAGCCTGAACAATACTTCCCCGTGGGCAGTTGTTTCTGACAGGTTCTGAGTACTCTGTACATCCCTCGCCCATCACCGCGTTTCCCAATTCTGCCAGACTCAAGCTGTGCCTCCTAATTGTTGTGGGTAACATCCCCTGTGCTGCACAGCTTCACTCAAACCATGCTCAGCTTTGTGAGGCAAACTATGTAGCACTCGGTGAAGGCTGTATCACTTAAGAAAGCCGAGTCTGACATTTGGAAGCTGAGTTTGCTGGCTCCATAGTAACCATTACACCTCGCTGCCTATGCAGACATGCCTTGCATGTTAGTTCTCTTGTAAAGCCCTGCTCTGCTGTTTACTTTCCTCCTCTTTGTGGACAAGTGGAGACAGAGTTAGTACAAAGCTGGACCCGGGTAGGACAAGACAGGCTACGATTCTGAACGGACTTTTGACAAGTAGTTTTCAAATTCTATGTTTGAAGTCAACATACAGGTAATAAACATGCAGATTAAGGCTAGAGTTTATTGCTTCAAATGAGGAGTTTGCAGAGTTGCTGCACCATTACAAGGGGCTGCTTTTTAATAATAATAAAAAAAAAAAAGACAACTCCAAAAACATTTAGTCTAGTTTCTGTGAGTGAAATGGGTACACTGTGCTGAGTCACTCTCCAAAATCAGCTCAATACATTTACGTAAGCAGCAGCAAAATGTCCTCAGAGTAAGAGAGAGGAATGAGAAACAGGAGAGTTCTTTTACTCCCTGTAAGATCTACCAGTAAGGACAATTTCAAGGTGCACATAATATTAGCATATTCACATATACAGCTTTAAGGCTTACTCATTGGGCTACCACTGACAGGTTTTAAAATACACTTTGTAAAAAAGGAATCTATACATTCAGATTTAACCATGCATTAAATAGTCCCTGTAGTGTTCAGCACAAGTATACTCTCCCCAATACAAAGGTTACATAACTGCCTTTTTCTGTTAAATATATACAGAAATGTTTGAAATATGACATTAATTATGTTTCTCCTCCTGTGAGTACTCTGTCTGCTCACAGTACCCCCAAGGATGAAACTGCTGAAGTTCCCAGCAAGTTCAGGAAGTCTTTTATGTCCCTGCACAAACTATTTTGACCCCAAGCAATAGATACTGGTTTATACATATGAAACGGTACAGAAGCAGAACTGTTCCCCTTCATCAGGTGACGGGATCGTATGGTGGCAACAGTATTTCCAGGAAATCTCTAAAACAACAGTGCACTAAAACAATCTGGTTTCGCTTCATTTTAACATCCAATCCACTTTGCTGCATGAGACATGAGCGAGAAAAGATTTTTTTTAATAAATTAGATAATTTTCTATATATCATACAATGATCTACTGTTATCTCTTTATACACATATTTAATGCAACTTATGTAGAAAGATACACCCTTGCTTCATAATCACGCTAACAGGGATACTACTGGGTCAACTACATACAGCTCATGACGTGCTCTGCACTATGCTGCTTCCCAGAGGCCTTAACTGGTGCCAGATGCTGATGAAATCCTCCTGTATTTCTAACACTTTCAGAATGAACTGATTCTATTACTTAAGAAGAGGCAGAAATACTTCTTTAAATTCCCAAAATAAGCGTACTGTGCTCATTACTTCCTAAAACTATCTCAAAATTTCCATTTCTCTTCAGACACTAGAAAAACAAACACTTTAGAAACATGACAAGTAACTGCTCAAGTGTGCACTGAAAAAGTGATTGCCCTTAAATTGCTTAATGGAAAAAAATCTTCAGAAGAATGTTTGTACAGAAAATGAAATGCATTTGTATTTATATTACTGAATTACACTAAAATTACAGCTTCTGTTACTGGTTTGACAGTTTAAAGAAAATCAGAAGGTACATTATCAGGATTTATGCTTCTACTACATTAGTTGCCAAAAGAGAACACTTTGTACTGAGATCACATCACAAAGTAAAAACAAATAAAAAATCTAACATAGTATGAAAGGTTACTGAAAAGCTTCCTTTGCCTTACAACTGTTCTCCTTTTTCCTAAATGCCAGGAACACCATAATACACTGTTTGCATTTAGAGGAATGTTGTGCTAAATGCTTCTGAGCGCCATCAATACTACTGCTATTACAAGCTAAACATTTAATAAGATATTTTACATTCTCTTACCCTACACTAGCCATGTTTGCTCTTGACATTTCTTTAGAATGAGTGGCTGGCTGAGGCAGAGGGCTAGGTGGTTATTTTAAATTACTAACTCACCCCAGGTAGTCATTAATTCACAGAAAACGACCAGCTGTTCTGAAGACGTCAGTGAATTCATGGGTTTATGTCAGATATGGAAAATACACCCTTACACTGCACTGATGAAGATTTGCTAAATATTAGCAGACATCATGAAAGAAATTACTGGGCAATAAAATATATTGTCATTAAAAGCACAAGCTGTGCACTGCAGATTTAATTACATTAATTCTGCCAGCAACAACAGGGCAAATCACGAAAATAGTATTTCAGCTGTAGCTCCCTTATGATTAACTGCCTGTAATATTACAAGTGAGGATCACAGTGTGCGACCGAAGAGAAAAAGCTGCCCTGTGCCTGAATCTATACTGGCCCCAAACACAGGCCAGAGCTTAGGTTCTCGGTTCTCCCTGTGATGTTTGTGAGCACTGGAAAATTCAACAATAACAATATGCACAAACACACACACACACAGAGCACCCACACGTCCCCCAGGAAGCCCGCTCCCCTGAAAATAGAAAACAAAAAAATCCCTAAGAAACAGCAGAAATCAAGCAAAAGAACCCCATGGATCTGAACAAAATCCTTATGGACTCGGGTAACGCTCAAGGGCTCAAGTCTAGAAGGTTTGTCCATTCTGACATTTAACTTCAGAAGCCTATAAAAACTCTTACTTGCTACGCTGGGATATACCACACTAAGGAAAAAGCTCTACTAGTTACACAACAGAACCACAGTACTATAAAACCTCCATGAGAGCGCACAAAATTCCAGATCTGGAGATATCCTAATCCTTGTGAGAACTGACCATGATAGATTTTCAAAATTTCAAAATTCTATACATTTCATTTTCAAAAGGAATGTTGTAAATATTCTGAAGACTCAGTATATTTTTTTACACCATTAACCTGATTGTTATTAATATTACTTACTGCTATCAGTTTTGCTAACCAATTGGGCTATGCTGTTAGCTGTCAACTTACTAAGGAGCAGTAAAATGACAGGAAATTAAAAATGCTTTGAGAAAAATATGTACGTATGTAAGTATGAGATTAGGAACAATGCAGATGACCAATATTATTAGGTATATCACTAATAAATGCTACTCAAAATCTGTAGGTCATTGATCTGTTTGAAACCACACAATAATCAGAATGACATACACTATCTACAGACAACTTCTAAAATTAAATATATTACACACTCCAAAGATTTCTTTTTATCTTTCATACTGTAACTTCAAACTGAAATTGGATTTCCCTTAAACCCACTAATTTTTTTTATTAAACTATGTAAGCTCTTTAAATTTCTTATTACAATTTTATTCTTGACTTGAGGCAAGCGTAAGATTTCATTTAATTGCTACTAAAACAAAGAAAGGTCGTAAGTAAAGGATTTGATGTTAAAATGGATAGAATTTAAGAAAAAGTGTCCTAATTATTGAAGGCAATTGATGTGAAGTGTTCAGGACTGGGATATGAACTACCGAGTATTGGTTCCTGGTGGGGGCAGGGGAAGGGGGAGTGAGAACTGAAGGGAAAGTTCTGCATTTTTACGAGTACTCTGAATTAAGAAACGCAGGCCTAGAGGGCAAAATACAAGAGGGGTTTATCAAAGGCAGGTGAAAGTTGAAACAGGAGTTTTCAGATGAGGAGAATCTGGATTTATAAAGCACCTGACATGCCAGACCACTGGGAGTGATGAGAGGGACCACAGTGGAGAAAGAAGTGGCTGATCGCATGGGACAGTCTATACTGAGCGGAGACCTCTTTGGCTGGGACAGTTTTCTACCAGAGAAACTCAGTGGCTGGTTTGGGGCTCATCCTCTTTATTATTTTCTCTAAAGCATGCAACTGCTGATCAAATCTGTTACTATAAAATTAGAGCCTCTGCAAATACAAAGGCCTTACTGTAAATACAGAATGAGTCTAAGGTCTAACAGAACCCAAAGGGGGTGACATGTAGCCAGTCAAAGTGCTCACAAACACAAAGCTATGCTCTTCAGAACCAAGTTGGAATCAGACCAACCATGAGAAAGATGCGAGTAGAGCACTACCACAGAATGACTTAACCGTCTACATATGAAGTAGCCCTTGAAAAGGCAACTGTAATTTCAAGTTGTATCTTCCTCTGAAATAGGAAGACTCCTCTAAATTTTGCTTTTAAGTTAGAAATGCTAATGTTGACTTTGGAATATCATTCAACTTCGTCCAGTATGTCTTGGGTCATGCCAAAACACTCTGAATAGTCCAGTTTCATGAAAGATTACTCAAACTGCAGCAGGTGCAATGAAGGACCATTAGGATGATCAAGAAAACACAGAGCCTATTTTGCAAGACTGAGACAGACTGGCATATTTAGACTAACAAAATAAAAAAGGCTATGAGTGCTTTCTGTATCTATATCCTTATCAGAAGGATAAATACTACAAGCAGCTAATTAAACTAGAGAACATTACTGGCACAAGGGCAATGTCTATCCATTAGGCCTGAATAAACTTAAGGAGTTTTCTAGCCATGAGAAAAATGAAGAAATATCTTCTTGAAATAACCTTGTACGAGAGCAGCATCAGCCAAGACAGCTTTACATGTTTATGAACTACAGCCTATGATGCAGCTGGCAACCACAACAGAGGACTGAATTTGACCTGAGGGGAACTGTTTTGTTCTATACTCCCTTATAATTTTTTCCTAAGGAAATGCCAGCTGAAATAATTCTAAATTCTGCAGCCAAACCCCTAAAATATATCTGCTACAGAAAACAGAAGTGTAAATATACCCCCAGTAAAAGAAACATTGCAAGGTAGAGAATCTTTGAAGAGATTGCCAACTGATTTGGAATTTGCAAATTAACACGGTAGCGTGTGTGTATGGGAAGAGGAGCTCAGCACAGGAAATAGGGCTTAGACGTTGTGCCCGATTTGACCGATGGGAACGTGCTNGATTTGACCGATGGGAATGTGCTGGGTATTGAACTAATTGACTTTATGCACATTCTGCAGACATGGTGAAAATTATTCCTACCACAGTACTAAGACCTGGATCGACACAAGAAGAGGGCCATTTCCACAAATGACAATACAGCAGGCAAATCAGAGGCGGGAGAGTAGCTGAGCAGCTGACGAAGCACGAAGCTGATTGCTCGTATTAAGCATCAGACCATCACGTATCATCAATAAGCCTTCCTTAAGGGAAGAGGTTAACAGTGCATCAACAGCCCCACT
>VZTM01022104.1:357646-383321 GCA_013400555.1 Jacana jacana | reverse complement strand
CCAAGGTAATATCCTATGCAGAAAACAGCTGGTGGTCCAGACTAGTGAATTAGGCTCCCTCTCTTCTTCCATATAAATATTCTAGTCTCTGAAACTTGCCACTTAAAATCATATAGACTGATTGCAGACTGGAGGCCAGATTAGTCAACTCATGTTCTGCCTTTATTCTGCCTGATGCCTTGGTAGATGTCTACTCAGAGCAGTCAGGAAATGCATTCTGGCTGTCCTGACCCTTTATTATAGGTCTGTGGAGGTCCAAAATCACACTTAGGAAAATTCCAGGAAAAATATCCAGGGTGGCTGCTTGGTGTCCTCTCCTCTTACCTTTATAGCCTTGTAGTACAGCAAAATTAGAAATTTTGAGAGGAAAATGTGAACAAATATGGAAGTTATTCTGACTTGGAAGGATGTGTGCTTTCAGAGTAATGATTAGATTAAGAATACTTGAGTTCTTTGAAATGTTCTACAACTACTAGATAATTCAATCAAAGTTGTTTTGTTTCAGAAGGACAAAATTAAATTATTGTATGTCTTTTACACAATTCTCTTTACTGTTACGTTATTAGAGTGTTGTTATAAGTACATTTTAGTGAATGTACAAGGAAACCCAGTAGTTTTTCAAACCTTTCTTTTAAAACAAGACTTTGTTCTCTACCTATGTTTTAATGTGAGTTATTAGTGTGCTGCACTTTGCTACTAAACTTCCTGACTGATTATATGGCAGTAATATGCATTGCTTTAATTTTTTTCTCCAATTTTAGTAGTAGAACATAAAGATTTTGGTCAATAACTTGTGTTGTACTTAAATGATACATCACATGTTTTCCATTCTTAAGTTTAATTTTGATAATCAATTACTGTACATATTTTAAATTATCTCCAAATTGTGGACTTTTTTGTGAAACTCTTCCTCTGGAACAAGATTTCTCAGAATTGTGTATCTCATATTAGTACATCTGCTCTTAATGCTAGTTTAACTATAAGTCTAACTATAATTATTGGTAGTACAAATTCCTAGAAATATGATATTTTTACACTTTTACATGCATATTTGGTTTAATAGTTACAGAAACTATTTAATGACTTTTGAACAAATGGAATTCCCAGTGAAAAGATTAAATTACCATTGAGGCAAGATGGAGTGTATTTCTCTGTAATTTAAATATAAATGAATATACTATCTTTAAATCTAGCATTTGGCATTTAAGAGATTCAAGACTAAGATTGTACTTAAAATAAAACCCAGATTCAGTGAGATATTGAACAAAAAGTTAAGGAACAATGGACGACTTTCAATAGTTCTTGGTGGAGCCACTGGTGCAGAGTTTATTCCCTGTAGGCTGATGGTGGGGTGTCTGGAGTGGTTTACTTTTGGTTTGGTTTTCCTTTTCCATTTTCTGCTATATTGGCCCCAGTCACTACCACAGATGTGGAAGCAATGCTTTAACCACTGTTTATTTTATGTATATAAAACACCTTTTTTTCTGTGGTGGTGCTGTGAGAGTAAAAGGCAACAGAAATGTATTTCACACAGACAAAAACGTTTCCTTGTAAATNTAGACCAGGTTGCTCAAAGCCCCACATACAGCCTGACCTTAAATGCTATGACCCTATTTCTTTTATCATAATTTTTCACTAACATTTCGTTAGAAACAAATTTGTGTGTTGCTGAAACCTTTTTGAGTTGCATGGTTCCTCTATGTGCCTCGGTAGTTCAAGCAGATACTTGTATATTTTTTACTTTAAACCGGAATTCAGATAAGAGAGAGAGTTTCATGGCCCCTCATCCTTGAAAAATAATATTGTGCAACTTCAGAAGTAAATCTGAGAATTATTTTACAAGTTAAAATTAAAATCTGGGTATTCTGTAAAATTTAATGTTTGTGTCAGCCTTTTTTTTTTTTTTTTTGTCCTGTGTGACAGTAAAATAATGCAAAATCTTGATAGTTTTTATATAAATCAAAGTAATTTTTTCATGGTCTTGATTTGAGGAACAGAGGTTGCAATTAAGAGAATGAATGATTGTTCTCTTAAGCTGCGATGCTCATATGGGCTACTGACATCCTTAGGTAACCTCTAAATGAAGAAGGGTAATTCAGGACAGCTTTTCTTTAGAATTTGAGTACAGTGTCTTTATTAGTTACCACACTTGGGGCTTGAAGGAGGCTGAAAGAACATGTTATAAATTCTTTCTCAGAGATAAAATTGCNCTAGATAATTCAATCAAAGTTGTTTTGTTTCAGAAGGACAAAATTAAATTATTGTATGTCTTTTACACAATTCTCTTTACTGTTACGTTATTAGAGTGTTGTTATAAGTACATTTTAGTGAATGTACAAGGAAACCCAGTAGTTTTTCAAACCTTTCTTTTAAAACAAGACTTTGTTCTCTACCTATGTTTTAATGTGAGTTATTAGTGTGCTGCACTTTGCTACTAAACTTCCTGACTGATTATATGGCAGTAATATGCATTGCTTTAATTTTTTTCTCCAATTTTAGTAGTAGAACATAAAGATTTTGGTCAATAACTTGTGTTGTACTTAAATGATACATCACATGTTTTCCATTCTTAAGTTTAATTTTGATAATCAATTACTGTACATATTTTAAATTATCTCCAAATTGTGGACTTTTTTGTGAAACTCTTCCTCTGGAACAAGATTTCTCAGAATTGTGTATCTCATATTAGTACATCTGCTCTTAATGCTAGTTTAACTATAAGTCTAACTATAATTATTGGTAGTACAAATTCCTAGAAATATGATATTTTTACACTTTTACATGCATATTTGGTTTAATAGTTACAGAAACTATTTAATGACTTTTGAACAAATGGAATTCCCAGTGAAAAGATTAAATTACCATTGAGGCAAGATGGAGTGTATTTCTCTGTAATTTAAATATAAATGAATATACTATCTTTAAATCTAGCATTTGGCATTTAAGAGATTCAAGACTAAGATTGTACTTAAAATAAAACCCAGATTCAGTGAGATATTGAACAAAAAGTTAAGGAACAATGGACGACTTTCAATAGTTCTTGGTGGAGCCACTGGTGCAGAGTTTATTCCCTGTAGGCTGATGGTGGGGTGTCTGGAGTGGTTTACTTTTGGTTTGGTTTTCCTTTTCCATTTTCTGCTATATTGGCCCCAGTCACTACCACAGATGTGGAAGCAATGCTTTAACCACTGTTTATTTTATGTATATAAAACACCTTTTTTTCTGTGGTGGTGCTGTGAGAGTAAAAGGCAACAGAAATGTATTTCACACAGACAAAAACGTTTCCTTGTAAATCATAGAATCATAGATTCACTCAGGTTGGAAGAGACCCTTGGGATCATCAAGTCCAATCATCAGCCCTACTCTACAAAGTTCTCCCCTAAGTCAGATCATTTAAAATAGGATGACAAATACAAAAATGTTTAAAAACTTTTTTATGCTTGCCATATGTTAGTAGTGCACAGCTTCACTAGAAAAGAGAACACCCCACCCCCCAAAAAATTTGGATGCAGTAAACCTCAAAATCACAGCGGTGCTGAGGTATTGACTGAAGAGTGGAAAACATAATGGTCCTTTTGCATTTTGTCAATTTAGATACACTTTTTAACTTTTTCTCTCACTGTATTTGAAATTTTTACTGAGTTAATAGAAAATTTCTAGCTACTTGGAGGTTTATGTCTTTACTGCATGGAGGAGAACAGATCCGAATTGGCAGCCATCGGTAAACATCCAATTCCCACTGCGGCATGTCTTTAAAGTGTCTCGTACTTGTTTATGTGGCACTTCCATGTGTCTTGTCCATGCACAGGGTCCTGCTATCTATATGGCTGAAGATCAAGTAGAAAAACACCTACAGAAGTACAAAATTCTTGCCCTTTGCCCATATTGGTGTAGGCTTGGCAAAGAGTGGTGTTCCTGTGCTAATTCCATTTTGAAAAGCCTTTGTGCATAAATACACAGTGGATTAATAAAATAATATTTAGGATTTGAGCCTTAAAAACGATCTCATTGTATCCTGTAGAAACAAAAAATAAAGCAACCAATGTCTACAATGCGCTATGAAGGGGGAAAAAACGCTTCTCTGTTATTTGCCTGTAATTGGCTTTGAGCATCACAATGCACGTGTAATTGGGTCTGTACTTGTATTCTTCAAGGGTTCTGTGCTATTTCTACTTGAACCCATTTTTGATATGGTTCAGCTCAGCAGTGCCAGCTACCTCTTGTTATGCAGTTGAAAAACTGTGGCCATTAAAACTAGGATACGGTGTGATTTTGTTTTGCAGCACTGCATGGAAAATCAGTTGCTGTTCATAACAGCTCTGTGGTTGGTTGATTTAAAGCAGGAGGGCGACTTCGAATTGACAAGCAGACAGTTCATGAAAAAGGATATTGTATCTTTAAGGCTTTCTGACTGATTGTGTTTAACTGCGCTACTCAGCAGGCAGTAATTAGGCAGTAGCTTTGCTGAGAAACTTAAAGCAGGGGCTGTGTTGCTCTGTGCTCTTGAATTAAAAAAATAAAATAAAATAAAAAATTAAAATTCTGGATTTGAACAAATGGGGTTTTTACTGCTTTTTTTTTCACCAGTATGGGAGCAAACAGAAAGCAGACCCCTAGAGGCTCCTAAAGTTATCTTCCCATGCAGATAGTCTCTAGGGAGCTGTGGTGCTTGTGAAAGGAGGCAATGAGAACCATTATAGAAGCACATGACACTATTGCTGAAGGTCAGAGTGGTATTGGAATAAAAGAGAAGCCGCTGATACAAAATGACATGGCTGCTGCATCTTCTGGGCCAGTTCACAATTTTGATTGGAATGTAGCTCAAATGCATCGCCAATGCGATTAATAAATAAAAGTACATAATAATGATGATGGCTGAACTGGTTCGTCCTGAGACTACTGCGGAGGGGGAGAGAGTGGGAATCTCAGATAAAAGGCAGCAAACAAAATACGCAGTTAATGCTACCGCCCGAGGAAGGGTTTGATTTGGAAACGCCGTTTTGTGAAGTGGACACTGCAGTGCACCGTCGCAAACACCGAATGCAGGGGTGAGCTGTTAACCGTTCTCCTTCGGAGCGCTGCAGTAACGTATCAAAACGGGGAGAGGAGTGCCACAAAGTTAAGACAAGGTTTTGTCATAAATAGAGTAGGAGCTTCAGGGAAGCACCCTTCTTCCTCTCCACACCTCCACTTTAGGCTGCTGGTATTTTGATGGCTGTGCTTGGCCATGTCCTCAGTTAGCAGCAATTAGGCTTTGAAGAGACTCAAGATACTATTGCTATTTGTTTATACTACAGCCTTAAAAAAAGCAACAAAACAACAACAAACAAAAAAAACCCCAAACCAAAACAGAAACAAAACCAAAACCAAAACCAAAACCCAAACCAAGACAGTTTGTTTACTTGATGCCATTAAAGTGCTGGCAAATGAAGTCACCCGTAAACAGCATAAATCAAGCCTATGTTTTGATTTGGCATCAGGCAGCAGATAGTGCCAAAGGGTCACATTTTGAGTGCGATGAGCACCATTTTTACTGTGTAGCCTCCACTCCTCTGTGAGATCCAGTAAAACTCTTTTGATGGCTGTGGCTCTGATTCTGAAGAGAACTGTTCTCTATAGTTGTGACACCGGTTCTGATAACTTTGAGGTAAAATTAAAGTCAGCCCCCTTCAGCAAACTCTGTGGTTTGATAAATCTTTTTTATTTTATCTCCTTCCTTCACATGTTAGCAAGAAAGTAAATTAGTGTGTAAATTGGCAAGAAAAGTGCACTGAGCAACATACTTTTTCACTGGACCATTGTCCTGAGGTTTGTAGTTTTTAAAAAGGTTTGATCTGAGTAAATTATGAAAGCTTATCAGAATCCTCTGACTGAGTATTTATAAGAGCCAGAATTGCTTTCCAATTATAGCTGGACTTGCAACGGTGAGACAGATCCAGTGCCACTGCCTAAAATTCACCTATCTTTATTTCCTGTTTTCAAGGTCGATCCATTTTGTGTACTTCATGGATACTCTTTGAAACTGGGATATATAAAACATCAAGGATTAAATTGCCAAAGTGTTTTTTTTTCTCTAAGTGACAATGAGCCTAATTCACTGTCAGTTAATGCCAGGTGTTTTTCCCCCTAGTATTAAGTTCTTCAAAACTGTAGCTGCATAGGACACTATTCACAGGGGCTTAACACAGGAAGGAAAATGATTACATTAAGTCAAATAAAATGAATAATTCATGACATCAAGTTTTGTAATCCTGGTGTTAAGCATAAAACCAGTGGTTTATTTTTCAGCAAAATGTTTTTGCATCATTTCAGATAGCATATAATACAAAACAATAACTGCATACATAATGTGAAAAGCCTACAGGCAAAGAGGGTCCTGCCTGGTGCTTCTGGCTTCATCTCTGGAGTGTCACAATATCTGTGCTTTGAGCCAATGCCTACGGGTGTCCATCTTTCCCTTGGAATCTTCTGGGACCAATGGAGTGTCTGTCTTTTAATTTGATAGTAAAGTATTGCCCCAGCTCTTTACCACAAATTTGAAAATCAATGTTTATGTCTTCCTAAAACTATGTACCTCTCATTTATTTCTATGGTTAGTCTACTGAGAGCAAACAACTCCTAGTGAAAAGTCTTTCTGTGTTTCTCTGTTACATCTCTCCTTCTCTGCTTCTCCCTCTCCCACATACTTGTGCAGATGTCTGGACACAGATGCATACTATATGTATTTATATATGTATACACATGTATGCATGTATATACATGCATATTTATGCCATATTTATGGAATTTCTGTAAGAATACAGGAGCTGTTGTATAAATTATCTAATATGAAATTTACCCCTTTTTCCAAAGTCAATAAATTTATTTCTAGTATTCATCCATGCCTTTTCTGACCTGATTTTTTTTTTTGTTTTGATTTAGGTTGTCATTGGGCGGGGTTGTTTGTTTTATTGTTTGCTTGTTTTATTGTTTGTTTTGTTTATTGTTTGGTTGGTTTATTGTTTGTTTGGTTTGGGTTTGGTTTTGGTTTTCTGTGTGTGTGTGCACAGCCTACTGCTATTTGCTGTTAGAATTTGTCAGCTGGTAAAGCCTCTCTCTTTTTACATGGGAACCTTCGCTGGTGGATGATTGTTTGGCATCCTCAGGGGTCACAGCTTCTGAATCAGATCTACTTCAACAGCGCCCTTACACGGGCTGATTGCTCTGCCCTACTCCGGGCTGAAGTAATTGTGTACCCCGACCACCTGCTCCTTCCTTCTCCAGCTCCTTCCCCTGGACAGATTTCCTGTAGTAAAGGGACAGACTCCCGTCAGTGGATTTCAACGCCAAAGCCTTTCCCTCTTTCCAAGTAAAATAGCCTCTATTAGGAACGACAGCAAATGTATCGCCCCTGCAATGTAACAAAACTACCTGCTAGGCATCGTGCAAACCGTGCAAGGGCATCCTAACCGGGTTTTTAAATTTAAAATCACAAAACCACTCATTAATTGTAATGGTCAATCGCCTCCAAACTAGATTAAGAAACTTGGATACTCTGAGAATAATAGATGGGTACTAGTTTCAAAGGAAGGTGCAAATATAGCCATTTTGGATTAATGTATATTTCTCAAGCGATAGCAGGATGAATTTAATTCATTTTGTGGTGTTCATGGCATTTATAAATTGTTTTAATGAATTGCTATAGAAAGCATATCTTATTATTTTAATTAATCTTTTATTTAAAGAAATGTTTTCACCCAAAATACTAAGGAGGAGCATTATAAACATGCTCAGGCAAAAGCTAATAGATTTAGAGTTTAATTGTAATGTTCTGCTAAGCATTCTTAACAGAAAACCTGATGACCCAATTATACAGCGGAAGTGGAAAATCAGAACACAGTATCTGGATTTTAATATAAAAATGCTGAGATGCATAATACATAGGAGTTTGATATGTATTCTACTTCTTGTCAAGGAGGTATAAAATTATCAAGAATTAACAGAGAGCAGAAATCAGACCCTGGAAAAGGGCTGAGCATTCTGGAGAGGAATATAAATTATATTTTAACTTAGAAGAGTAGCCTGCCTCTCCATGCAGTGCAGAATCAGTTGGGGCTTTTTTTAATTTTCTACACTGACACCCCATTCTTTCTGGACTATCGCTGTTCATAGTGGCATCAGCAAGACCTTCTTTCCCAGGTTAATCTTTCCCACTACTGAAAGACGCTACAAAATTTGCCAGTTTGAAAAGGGATTTTCTAGGAAGCCTGGCATCACTGAACTCAGTCAGGAACTGGATGGTTTTTTACCTTGAAAGTCTCCTATTGTCATCTAAGATGTGGTTCCCAAACTGAAATCCTAACAGGCTATTGGTGAGGCTGTGAAGAATAAGTTTTCTCTGGTTTACAGGACCATAGCATCTTAATAGTCTTTTCAGTTCTAAAAAAATAACTCATAATGTATCGGTGTCCACTAGAACCTATAATGACCCACAGGAAACTTTGATCCTTTGTAGTGCTCCAACAGTACGAAAGGTTTGTGAATCACAGAATCACAGAATCACAGAATATCAGGGATTGGAAGGGACCTCAAAAGCTCATCTAGTCCAATCCCCCTGCCGTAGCAGGAACACCTAGATCACTCAGGAACACGTCCAGGTCAGTTTTGAACGTCTCCAGAGAAGGAGACTCCACAACCTCCCTGGGCAGCCTCTGCCAGTGTTCCCTCACCCTCACTGTGAAGAAATTTTTCCTCATATTTAACTGGAATCTCCTCTGTTCCAGCTTGCACCCATTGCCCCTTGTCCTATCATTGCACGTCACTGAGAAGAGCCTGGTTCCATCCTCCTGACATTCACCCTTTACATATTTATAAACATTAATGAGGTCACCCCTCAGTCTCCTCTTCTCCAAGCTAAAAAGACCCAGCTCCCTCGGCCTTTCCTCGTATGGGAGATGCTCCACTCCCTTGATCATCTTGGTAGCCCTGCCCTGGACTCTCTCAAGCAGTTCCCTGTCCTTCTTGAACTGCAGTGTTCAGATATTTCATCTTCTCTTCATAAAAGAGATATATAAAACTGAGACCCAACTTGATAGAGATTGAAAAACTGAGACTAAAATGCTTAATTCATTTCCTTTTCAGTCTGCACTGTAAATGCTACATGTAGCCAGGAAGTTGGTGCTACTAATACCAAGCAAAGTTGTAAAATCTCAAGTTAAGATGAGAACAGTATAGAAAAATACTGAAGTAACACAGACATTTTCAAATTGCCCAAGCTTACTGAAAGCCCTCCTATAAATGTAGTTAAAGAAAATCTGGAATACTTTCAGAGGTAAGATTTCAGAAGACTCAAGAAGGACAAATGCAAAGACTATGAAAACAGGGTAAAAAGGAAGCCAAGAAAGTGTACACCATTCAACCTCACATCTCCATGAGAGATGGTCTCAGATAATGAAACAAATTATTTATAGGTACCTCAAGGAACACAACATGGCATTCAGCCAAAACCAAATCATGTCACACCAGTTCATCTGTGAAGCAGTATACTGGACAGTGTACCGGATAGAAGGAAACACTAGGCATTACTGTTCTTGACTTAAATAAACACTGTCTCACATCACCATCTCATAAAGAAGCTAGAACAAACTCTTTAAATCCAGGTATGTGCAAAAAACTATTTTGAGCACTCAGCAGTTTGTAACTACTCCATATTTTCATTATTAATCTGGAAGATGCATTAGACAGCATTTTTCTTATTCAATTTACAGAAAACACTACTGTGGGAGAGACTGCAAGCATGCCAGAAGATGAGATTAGAACTTAAAATGATCTTTAGAAATCACCTGGAAAAAAACAAACACAATTCAGTAAGCAGAATGACATAAATCTGCTCTTAGACACAATGACCCATATGAATACTACTGGAAACAATGGGTTAGGTTTCAGAGATGTAGAAAGAATTGGCTGGCCAGGGAAGTGGTGGGGTCAACATCCCTGACTGTGTTTAAGAGTAGATTAGATGTGGTGTTGAAGGATATGGTGCAGGGGAGAACTTTGTAGAGTAGGGCAGATGGTTGGACTCAATGATCCCAAGGGTCTCTTCCAACCTAAATGATTCTATGAAAAGGGAGGGGAGACATAGTGGGTCACAAACTTAGTATTGAGTCCCCTGTGCCATGACACACTGAAAAAAGCAAACACTGCCTAAGGATATATCTATTAACAGTGGTGAGTAACCCTCCTAAGGCATTCGGTATTACTAAAAATTAGCTGTGTGATGATGCTTTCAGGAAAACAAAAATTTAGAAAACAAAACCTACCAAAAATATTGAAATAATTTATTTAATAAATAGAAGAGAAGAAGGAGGAGGAGATGTAAAAATCAGGTACACTGAAGGAGGAGTTGCTGTAATTTCATCACCCAATATTTTTAAAGTAAGATTAGATGTAAGAAACCATATAATCCTTGTTGATACTGCTTTGTGGTGGGGAGATGGTGTGAATGACCTCTTAAGGTTCCTTCCAACCCTTTTCTATGATTTTTTTTAAGTATATGAGGAATTTTACTGTGTCCAGTCAGGTTTTCAATGCCTTTGAGGACAGAGACTCCATAACCTCACAGACAATGTGTTGCAGAATTCAGCCACCCTCACTGCAAAAAGGCTTTTTGTTATGTTCAAAAGATATTTCTTGTATTTTTATGCCTATAGTCTCTTGTCTGTTCACAGGATACTACTAAGAGCCTGACTTCATATTCTTTACTGCCTCCCATCAGGTATTCATATACCCTGACAAAGTTCCCCGTGAGCCTTTTTTTCTCCAAGATGAACAGTCCCAGCTCCTTCAGCTTCTCCTCATACAGGAGGCATCTGAGTCCCTTCTTTGTGGGCCTCTGCTGCAGTCCTTTCACTATGTCCATATCTCTCTCATACTGAGACTACCAGAAGTGGTCTCAAACTGCAGATCATCATTACCATAGATCATTACCAGATAATCATACCATACCATTATCATTATCATAGATTGAGAAGAACTTAGATCTTACCTTCATCTTCTTGCTTCTAGTCCCATGAAAAATGACTCATAACTCATTTAACAAAAAGATTGTCTGTTGAGCTATATATTTATAAAAAACCCCAACTTTAAAAGGTAAAAGAAAAAAGTTTTGAAGTTTCTTTGAAGGAAAAGAATGATTGGTTTTACTTCCAGATGGGAAGCAAGGATTTTCAAACATCACTGACCCAGGAATTTCTGTTAATTTATCTCAAGAAAAAATTTTTAATAAGTTTTATAAAAAACGGTCAAAATAAATCCCATATAAAATATTCAAAATAATTAAGTTCAACTGGATTTTACAGATCTATTTGAATATATTACTAAGTAATCTGTGGTAAACTCTTCTCCCTGGAGCTGCAAGTTACACAAATCTCAAAACATATCCCTTAATCATCACAGAGTTAGTGATTCAGCCATATCTTGACCTCTCTACTGTTATTCCTCCCACTAATGACTTCTGTGAATGAGAAGAAAAAGAAACTTTCTTATTTTACATTTCTCTCTTACTGCTGTGTTCAGAAATATGCATATAGATATGTATACACACACACACACATATATATATATTTAAATATATATAGCCCTTCTCTGGGCTCCTCCACTGGTTGGAATTGTCTCAGCATCTCAAACAATTCCTTTCAGTCAGTTGAACAATGTAGGAATATCAGTGGCAAAATAAAGACAGTGAAGTGGAAAACATAGTCAATAATTAATCAGCTGAATAAGAGCACTCATTTTTAATAAATATTTAGAAAGACATATAGAAGTATCAAGCCACATTACTGTACATCCAAGGTTTCGCTAAATATGATATTCACCTTGGGCAATAACATCAAATAGTACAACGTGTCAAACAGGCACAGCATTTGTTTCTAATTCTGCTTGGTGCTGGATACTTTTCCTGAAAAATGTTCAACCCCCTCTTACTGACTTAGCATGTTGAAATGGACTGGTTTTTACCTCATACGCAGTAGGGGCATGCAATGTTGCCTTTTGGTCAGTGCCTTGGCTACCTGCAGGCTATGGAGTACTCCACTCTTTGTTGGTTTGTAAGGTGAAAGTAAGAAAAATAGAGTTAACTAGGTAGTCAGGTGCTGAGGAAAAAAAAGGACAATATGTCCGCTTATAAGTTCTGCAAGGATTGTTTCCTTTTTCCTTTAAGAATGTCATTTTATTAAATATTGAGAATCAATGTTTCATGGGAAAATTTTAACAAACCCTTTTTTTTTTGCTTTTGTTTTTGCACTTTTCCTTTTTTTTTTTCTGAAACATATAGAATTTTCTTTCAATAAAACACCTTAGTGAAATAACCTGAACAAAAATATCTTGGGCAGGCCAACTCCCAGGCTTGAGCACAAGCATGTGCTTAAGTGCTGTGTTGTATAGGAAGACAATTACTGAAAGAAGAGCAGTAAAAACTTAAACTGAACTTCATGAATGGGAGTCCTGCAGAAGAATGCTAAATTTACCAATGTAAATACAACGTCATGTGACTGTAAAGAAAATTGTAGGGTTCTGTGACTGGCTTTGGCACAGATTTACATAACAATGTATAAGTCACTTAATCTTCTTTAGTTTCTCCATCTGTACAATAACATCAGCTCCAGGGCAGCGTTGTGAGACTTAGTTAATTGCATAGAAATTATTTAAAGATTCTTCAGTGAAAAGTTGTATTGATGCTTTCAGAAACACAACCCATTTTAAGCTAATGATTCTCTTTTATCTTCCCTTAGAAATGACACGAGCCAAAGAAGTAATTCTCTTTTGACCGGCACTCGTTGCATAACTAAATTTTGAAACAGCCTAAAGAGTTTTCACATTTCAAATACTTTGGATTCTGGGGAGGGAGGAAGAGAAGGAGAGCAAGGTAAAGAAGGAAGATCATTTCCCTTTCATTCTGCATGGGCAGCAGAATTTGGCAAAGCAGATGTACATGCACATAGAAGGGGAAGGATGTGCAGATGTGAGCTTCCCACTCTCTCTGACTTTAGCTGCTGATTCAGTGGAGCAGCCCTAATGATATCTCCGAGAGTGGTCGAATGTCCAACCTTCAGCAGGGGCAAAGAGTTGCCATGGTTGCAGAGCGAAAAGGAAGGAATCAAGAAGGGGGGAGGGCAAGGGGATGGGTACAGAAGAAGTAAATCCACGTGAGAAGCAATAATAATAATCTGAGGTAAAGTGGCACTCCTGTAGAGTGTTTTATCAAAACAACAAAGACCAAAATATTCAACAAAAATTATTTTAAATATTTTGCTTGAGCCCCTTTATTAATTATGCTGCCATTCTGCCTGCTGCTATAATTAATAGTTTTACAATGGCTTCATTCTAAAATGCTCTCTCTTAACTCCTGGCTGAGGACAGATGAATGTTGATGACAAGAAGAATAGAAATGAAGAAATGACATTAATGAAGATTCAAAATGCGTGGCTGAATGGCAGAGGTTTATCTTTACAACCACAAGAAAATGAGGAGGATGGAGAAGGGTGAATATTCTAAGGAAAACCACCTTGCTCGTTTGTACCAAATATTATAATATGCACGTATGTAAATGCATATATATGAATATACAGAAAATACCAAGTGGACACAGTTGTGAGAATATGCTAAGATACCATGGTGACAGGAGAGCTTACAAAAACCCAAACAGAGAGCAGAGGGCTCCTGAATGTAATGAGCACCACGGCTGATTAGGCAGAGAGACCACACTGTGCAAGAATGAGGCCTAAAGCAAAGAACAGCCTGAAAGAAAGCCATGAGAGAGAGAGAGACTTGGAGGAATGAGATAAGTAGACTTACAGCTAGAAACAAAGGCAGAAAGAGATCTGTAGGGCTTGTAGGAGAAGGAGTTTGGTATGTGGCAGACAATAGAGGGCTTAGAAAGGAGCAGTTAGCCTTGGGCCCTCAAAGAGTGCCAAGAGCTGAGGGAAAAAGAGACTTAAACAAGGAAATGTGCATGTGGTAAAGATGCTGGCGAGAAAAGTGAGGAGCAGTGGGGCAGCTGTAGGTGACCTCTGCCACATCTTGGGGAAGCAGCATGAACCTGCAGGCACAGTTTAGAGCAACCAAAGGCCAGTCCCCATCCCTGGTCTGCTTACAAAAAGAAAAAAAAGCAAAAAATGTCTATATTCGCCTTAAAAAAACAGCCAGTATTTATGGTCAGCCCTATTTATCTTCCTCTCAGCTGCCTGTTACAGCAAAAGTCTCCTCTTCAAAAGGTGGGTTTAGAGTTTTATTTGGATGTTTGACATGAAGTTGGTGAGAATGACCATACCTCTTATTGGCTTTAGCAAATGCTGTACAAATCCTCATTCATAATCATACATTTTTAGTTTTAAAAGCTCAGAGATGAAATCCAATCCGAGGAGCAAGGGCTGTATGACATATATGTCTCCCTCTTTTGGTGCCTGGTGGTTGTCGGTGGTTGAATGTCATCCAACAGCTCAGAACCTGATAATTCCACTCGTTACATGAGCGTGTGTACATTCACGCATATCCCTCTACACACATACAGACAGGTGAGAAATTTGAGCATCATGAACCATCGTCTCCCCTTGGCTCTTCTCCCACTGTGGCTCCTGTGCTTGTAGCAAAAGCAGGAGTCGTGGTTCAGAGTTGTACATCTTTTCTTTTAACATGCTGCAGCAAAGGAGAGGATGATGTTAGTCTCATGCACACATCTCCACGCACAGAGGTCTCCACACTCAGAAACAAATCTCTCATAAAATGAACTAGGGGCCTTACCTTTACAACTTGAGTTGAGTCAACTGCCAATTACAGTGGGATGTTAAGACTCTTGCATAAATAGCTTGTCTTTATTTAGTGACTGTAATAACAGTGAAATCTTGGAATTTAATTTTGTTCCCTTTTCCTCGAATCTCATTATAAAACTGCAGTAGCTGATGAATTTTCACACATCCAACAATCAATGTTGGTGCAAGTGCTGTACTTCACCAGCACAAATGCACTGAGTAATTCTAAGTAAAGTTCACACACTTTTCAGGAAAAGCATTAATATAAACTTATAAAAATACTGGTGTTCTATGTTGGTAGGTTTAGGAAATTGTCAGTGTTATTGGGTGTAAAAATCCCATTTACAGTCATAGAATCATAGAATTATTCAGGTTAGAAGAGACCCTTGGGATCATTGAATCCAACCATCAGCCCTACTCTACAAAGTTCTCGCCTACACCATATTCCTCAATACCACATGTACTTTATGGCTGAATTTCTTTTGCTTTGTATTGCCATAACATAAATATGAAGAGAAACTCAGAGTTATCCAAGAACTGGCAGAACTATTGAATTTGTTGACAGAGACTGAAGCTGCAGTTAGGTAGGAGATCAATAGAAGGAAAATTTTTGCATTCTGAGACTCCAGAATACAGCTGCCCAGAGAAAATAAAAAGTAATAACTTAATCAATTATATATCAGAAGATTTAGAGGAGGTGAAACTTTGAACTTTACTTTCACATCCAAATCATAGAATGATTAGAGTTCAAAGGGATCATGGAGTTCCAACCCCCCTGCCATGGGCAGGGAAACCTCCCACTAGAGCAGGTTGCTTAAAGACCTATCCAGCCTGGCCTTGAACACCTCCAGGGATGGGGCTTTCATAATTTCTCTGGGCAAATGGAAATCTGGGAAAAGACTTGACTGTTTAACTTTTCCCTCCTTTGACTACAAAATCCTTTCAAATAATGATACTGAAGAATAACAGCTGAATTGAATCCATATTGCTAAGGAAGAAATCATTCTTTGATCTCTAGCTTCTCTAAATCCATTTTCGAATAGCAACCCAGACCAAAACAAAATGCCAAAAAACCCCAGGTCTGTATCAACTTCAGAGCTATTTTCAGTGCAGCTGGTGAGGGAAGAAAAGGAAAGTCATGTCATGGTCTTTATTGGCATCCCAGCAGACAAGGTTTCTGCCCCTGAGGAGTTTACATTATAAAACCAATTCAGCCAGCTGCTAAAACTAAAGACTTGTATTGATGGGAGTACGCTTGCACTAATATTCCTGCAGTTGATAAAGTACTTTGTACAAAATAACGTACATATGCATAAGCAAAAATCTTTGCTAAAGCAGTTTCAGATGAGTAGCTTTATCTAGCCTTGGCTAACTTCTAAAAACAAGTTCAGACTTTGTGTCTGTAAACTCAACAGCTTTGAAAAAAAGTAAGTAGTCTGTTGAGTGGTTCTGTATAATTCTCAGTGCCTGTGATAATCCAGCATTTCTGACTAATCTGTCCAATTTGTTTCTACCCTTGATTTTTCCCTTTGCTTTGTTCTTGTAGATGTATACACCTGATTTTCATGGTGTTTTTTTTAATTAAGTATGTGGAAAAGATTTTGCAATCAAGCAAGTCTCTTAAAACATAAATTCTTATGGCATTTTCCAGGCATTTTCTTTTTTCATTTGTGATGGCATAAAAATACTTTAAATAGCAATGACATGAACAATCTCTTTGGTGCCACGGTTGTATTGGTTATTAACTATTCTTCATTCATGGAAATGTGAGGAAAGCTTTTATGTTTCTAACAAGAATCTGATATTTAGTCAGAACAGGAATAACTTGATACAGGCTTTTTCAGCAATTTATGAAATGTAATTTAGGTTTATGCTAAAAAGGTATACAGCTAGAAAATATAACAATCTTGCAGTACTAGAATCTCTGTCTGACTAATGTTGAATGACATTTTCTTGAATAATGAATTACCTAATAGCTAATAATTAATTAGATCACTGATTAATTGGTTGATTGATTAATTAGTTCATTTAAATGAATTTTAGTGGATTCATTTCCAGCAGGCTAAAGCTCTATAAATAAAGACAGGTAGGAGTCAAGCATGTGTCCAGAGTGATAATGCGCCCTGTTGACAGGAAGACAGTGTCATTGAGGACACCATGGGAGGTCTGATTTCCCCTGTAAGGTAAAATCTGGTTCTTATATTCTCTATAGTCCTGTGAAGGACTGTTCATAGCCTAAAGCAAACGGGAAAGGAATGGTCAAGCCAGCTAACAAATACTAGGCTGATAGGGGCTGTGTGAGTGGCCCAAAACACTCACCCATGTTCATTCCCCACATCTACGCTACTGTTGGGTAGACTGTCATGCTGTTGTAATCTGCGGCACATGACAATTAGACAACACAGCAACTGAACTGAGAAGGTAGATATTATGCAAGATCTTCATCTTGTGTAAATTGGCATAGCCCCATTTAACTTAGATGAGGATCTGACCTTGTGTGTTGTCATTTTATTTGGAATGCTAAAGTGTGTAAATATTAAAATTCTCTGCTGCATGACTTTTATTTTAAGCTAGCTGAGTGTATTCTATATTATGTTACATATTAATACACCAATTAGTGGATTTTTTTTAATTATGTGATTAAATTTTCTCTTAGCTGCTTAAGATCTTGTTTAGAAGCAAATCTAGTTTCTCCATGGCAATAGAAAAATTAGAGTTTAACAGAATTGTCCTTGAAAATATAGTGTAAATCTGAGACCTTTATATAGAATGACATTGTTCACTTTCTTTGATGATAGTTCTTACATATAAATGCAAATGTACATCTCTTTCATTGTTACATATAATGTGATTTAGCTCTAATTGACTGGAAGTTGTGGAAGGCTGATTTAGAATGGAGTATGTAGATTATAGCTAAACACTTGATGTGGTTCTCTTAAAATATGGGAATATATTTTATAATCTCAGCTTTTTCCTCTCATGCAGAAGAAAAAGTACATAACTTCCATCTGAAGAGTGCTGTACTCTGACCATTACACAAAGGCATGAATATCCAGGATTATTGTTTCTCTGTTTTCTTTCTTGGTTTTTTTTGGTTTGGTTTATTTCACCTGTGCCAAATAAAACCATCTCCAGACTGGGATGCTGGAGTATTAGGTGAAATCTAATTTGAGTGTGTGAACTGTGCTACGGCCGCTTCTCTCAGAAAGCAAAAACTTGCAAGGTAAAATTTCAGCTAGAGAAGTAAAAGTATGAATGTTCCCCCCTCTCTTTTATTATTCACTTTATGAATTAGTCCTAGTTTACTTGTTTCAATTGGTGTCGACATATTTTTGAATACTATTAGCATAGCAATCAGGCCTGTTCTCAGGTTATTGAATGGTGTGTTGACTTCCGAAAGAAATAGATATGCAGTGTGAAGGACGAGCTGTCACTTTGGGAGAGCTTTGCTGATCTAAATTAAAAGGCACTTCTAATTGAAAAGTGTAATAGAAGGAGGGTTAGGGAAACAGTGAAACTGCTCAGTCCCTTTCAGGTTTCGCAGGGCTGTGATAGGAGATACAGGAAGAGGAGGAAAATGGGTATATTATATGACAAAGTAAGGAATAGCATTAACTTAGACTGAAATAACCACATCACAATAAGGTGTTTTCATTACTTTCACTGTACCTCACTTTTTCCTGGTTTTATTCTCACTTCATGGAAGTAACCTGAGGAAATCTTGGGTTCCTGTGATTTTTCTACTAACTCAGCTGTAATTCCAGCATCTAAACCAAGCCTTTTGCTCTGTCACCACTCAGCTGCACTTCAGCCCAGGTTTGTTCTGAAGGCTGAGAAGAGAGCATATATTCTCATGGAGTTAAACAGGTTTTTGCATTTATTTCTAATGACCTAAGATTACAGCATTTTGCATAGGCTGGTAATGACACTTGTGTCTTTCAAGGGAACCGTGTCATCCTGCTGAGGGGCTGCTGTAACGTACCATGTCCAAGATGACGTGGCAAGCAGCTACTCCATTCTCTTGGTTTTCCTCACTGAATATCTTTTTCAAGCAAAGGAGCAAGTCCAGTGAAGAAATTACAGAAAGTTAAGACCACAGATTTATGATTTATCTTATCTGAACCACTACCCTCTACCCAGAACTGTGTTCCTTCCTTTTTTTTTTCATTCTTGCCCTGTAAGGGTTAACAAGTGAGGCCTGTCTATAGCTCATTTCTATAGTAACAGCAAGACTGAGACTTTTTTATGGGCACCTAATAATTAGAAAGTGCTAGAAGGTATAACAATATAATGAATCAAAACTGATAGACTTGTGGGTTTCCATAGAAACATGTATAATTATGATAATCGGTCCCTGGCGTACCCTCAGAATCGTATACATTCAGTTAAATGCAATAAACATTAGGCACTATTTAGTGAGCTGTGATGCAGATTAACAGTGTGAGATACAGGGAGGCTATGAATAAAATTGCTGTACAGTTTATCTCAAACTAATTTCCCAGATTGCTTTAATAGACGTGCTATGTGGATGTGAAGAATTGAAAGTATATTTTTGTTAGTGGTAAAACTAACAAAGATAGTATTTCATAAAGTGGCTGACTGTTAATTTTGATGCAGATCAGAATGTACTGTGGCACGTTATTGCATGGGAGATCACTAAACCCACTGAGAAAATGACATGGTGGTGCTCAACTGAATTGTTTATTTTTTGACTATGATATGGGGGTATTTGGGTTTCCTGTGTTCCCCTTGTCTCACTAGATTACTCTTCTCTTTGCTTGACTCATTTTAGAAATATGCTTACCAACGCTCTTGGCCTAATTTTAACTCCAGCTTTTCCAAAGCAAAGCAAATTTCTAGTGACTTCATATGCAGCTGCACAGCATTACAGGGTTTGTATTCTTGTGTCCTGTAGAACACTTGTGTTTTTCTTGGCCATTTATTTGTTTTATGGATAAAAGGGGAATTCCAGGAGCATTTAAAATTGTGTGTAGCCCTGGATTGGTTCAAAATTCAGATGCCCAGCACTCCATTAAAAGGATGAGTGATTTATAGATGAAAGAGATCTACAGATATATTTGTGATGAAGCATGGATGGTGGTATTAGACCATGCATTGTGGATCAGGGGACTCATCTGATCATTCCTGTGCATGCCAGAAAAGCTGCATAGAAGCATTTATGCTTAAATACTTCCTAATCATCTTCATCTCTTCTTTGAAGGCCCAAGCTTTACTGGAAGGGTGGGTTTGACTTGATGCAGTCGCTTTGTCAAAGGCAAATTTTGCCCTAATGAGTACTTTGTTTAAAAAAGTTCAGATGGGCACAAAAAGAGGTTGTGATTACAGGTTGACTATTAAGAACCCAGACACGCGATTGCCAGACGCCAAAATGTTAGGATTGAACTTGGTGCTTGTATAGAAATGCATTTACCTTATATGCAGGCTGTTCCCTATGTATTCCAGGGAAAGTTGTTTTTCCAAATACATCCCTCTGCTTTTAAAACGAGCCAGATTGGCCAGATGTGTTTGTGGCTTTTTTTTCATTGTTATTCTTGCTAGGGCCTCAGTTATAATAATGGTTGTGTGTTGTCTGTTGACTCAGTCCCGAGGACTTGGCTTTTCGGGCATCCTGTGGAGTTCCCTGGGATTCAGGGGCAGTTCACAAAGTGTTAAGTTCAAAACTCCTGTTCTGAACACACGTCTGCCTGTCTTTGTTACACAGTCTTCAGGTTCTTGTCTCTGCTAAAAGGACGAGCCTTTTATCAGAATGTTTTTTCACATCTGTTTTCCTCTTCGCTCTTACTGCTGTGCTGGTACTAAAATGCCAGAAGCTGACAGGGATTCAGAAAGCTATTAGACAAATTCATAGAAGAAAATCTATCAAAGGCTACTAAACATAGAGATAACACCTCTGGGTCAGGATGTCCCTGAGCTGCAGATTTCTGGTGACTGAAAGCGTACACCTGGGGAGCATCACTGTGTGTCTTATTCTTATATTCCTCCCTAGGCATTTGCTATTGGCCACTGTTTAAGACAAGATACCTGAGCTAGATAAACCCTTCATCTAACCCAGAACTGCCGTCGCTACATTCTCATGTAAAAAGACTTGGCTGCTAACACTGATGCGATAAAACAGTTTCAAAAGCTTTCTAGAAAATGATACCCAGGCTGCACTGTAAAATCTTTTTGGTTTCTTGGTGTTTTTTTTTTTTTTTTTTTTTTTTGAAAGAGAAATGTGATTTATTGCTGACATTCTGTCATTCTGAAGCTGTAAAACCTTTCTTCCTCCCTCCTGCTGCCTGCGTGGAGGGTCACTGTTTCTCTGCTGTCTGTTGAGGCTCCCCAGGAAGGGGAACATGAGCCCAGGTTGGGGGAGCACTAGCAGAAATGCTCAAGTGAGCAGGGAATTTCCAATTATTCCAGTCTTTTTCCTTGACATTATTCATGACATGTTGAGTATTTTTCTTTTAATATGTTCAGTAAACTAAGAGGTAAATTAAGACCCTACATGTTTAATTCAACAAGCTATTCAGAGAGCTAGTGTAGAGTAGCAAGTGCTTTATAAACTAGACCTTGCCATACACACCTGTGCACAAGAACCTCCCCAAATTCAGAAAGGAGAACTAGAGTACATCTGATGAGTGCCTGTCCTGGTTGGAGGACACAGGATTAATTCCTCTTCTAGTAATTCTACTTTTCAGCAAGGTCTTTCCTAATGCTTGGGAAAACTGCATTTTTAGAAGGCTCTAGTGTCTGAACTTGTGAAAATATTTACTTTACTACTAGCTATGGTGTGCAGGTTTCAAGGTCTCAGTGTTTTCAAGCCTTGACAGGTGCAGGGATGAGGAGGAGCAAGACCCAGGCACCAGACCAAAGCTGCCAACAGGGTTATTTCATCCCATGAACATCACATTCAATATAAATAGTAAAGTTTGCTGAGGAGTTTTCTTTTTCTTATGATAGTTGCAATCTAGAGAAATTTTTACCCCCGTGCCAGACCCCTGAGGCCATCTCTTCCTCCCAAACCCGCACCACTCGGTGGTGTCCCTGCCAGGAGTGCACAGATTTCTATGACAGAATGAGCTGAGTATAGTCCTTGTATATTTCATATTGGTATTTGGATCAATATTGATTCCTTTGTATTATTAATGTTATTTATTCAGTCTTATTCTATTAAATATTTTTAATAGATTCTCTGTATTTCAACCCTCAGGTTTCTTTATTTTTTTCCCAATTCCCCTTCCCAGGTGGGGAGGAGTCATCAGGTGATAAATCAGAATCATAGAATCATCATAGAATCATCATAGAATCAGAATCAATCATTTAAGTTGGAAGAGACCCTTGGAATCGAGTCCAACCATCAGCGCTGCTCGACAAAGTTCTCCCCTACACCATATCCCTCAACACCACATCTAATCGACTTTTAAACATATTCAGGGATGGCGACTCCACCACATCCCTGGGCAGCTGATTCCTGGGTCTGACCACTCTTTCTGGGAAGAATACTTTCCTAATATCCATCCTAAATCTACCTTGCTGCAGGTTGCAGCAGTTTTCTAAATGACAATAAATTGTTGTGGGGTCTTCAAACCATAACAGTGCCTGTGCACAGTAGCCCTGGTAGGTACAAACACCATTTAGATAGTGGTTTTACCCTGCTGGAAGGACAGTGACATGGCCCAGCCACTTCCCTGCCTGCTGCTTGGTCGTTCAAGGATATACATTGCAGCCTTCAGCATTCCAGATTTGTTACCATCTTAAGGAAGGAACAACTTCCAGCTCTGACAAGTTAGTACTGCTGGCACGGGCAGGGGCTGGATATTTTTGACTCACCTGGGGGAATAATTGGTTGTGTCAGTGTTCTGAGTATAGTGGGTGTCTAACCCCGGTCTCATGTGCAGCTGTTGAATGTGGAAGGGAAATAAAAAAAATGCAGAAGGCAACAAACTCCTTGTTTAGCACAGCAGAAGGTAGTTGCTCAATCTGCCAACTTTTAAGAGATTTGTTTTTACAAAGCTGTGTCCGATCTCTGTATTCGTGGCTGCATTTTTGTTTGTCCTGTCAGCTAGTGAACCATGATGACTAGTCATCTGGCCAGAGGCTTTCCTCTTTTAGGCTGTATGCTCCTCAGGGCCAGGCCTGAGTCCTTGTGTGCTTCCAGAGGCTGTTGCAGAAAGGAGCTTTTGTCTACACGGAGGTTTACAGCTGCTACTGCTATCTAATTAATAAATAAGTCATCTTCATCCTAATATTCTGTGCCACTGGCTGATCTTGCAGAGCTGCATCCTTGGTTGAACACAATCACAAAATCAGAGGTGGTTTTTGAGAATTTGGTCCATCAGAGCCTGCCAATGGGTGGAGGATCCTGTTTAATGATTAAGTCTGCTCCAGTGACTGGCCTCCAGTTGGCAGACATGACAATAATCCCCTTCAGTTGTGTTTCTGCTTGTTCTGTGATAACGTAAAACAAGGGTCTCCTCTCGGGGGAAGTTTCTTGTCGCTTTCTGAATTAAATTTGTTTTAGAGCCCCCGTACACATCAGTTCTTGACTTTCACCTCCTGCCTGTTGCTAGATTTCTTTGTGCTGGCAAACATCATGTTCCCCTGTGATTTCTTTTGTCATGGCAGAGTGAACTCTTTCTCGTAGGCTCACTCAGACTGTTCTTAGCCATATTTTCATCTTGCTGCTTTGTGAGTCAGAACTCCCTACAGCTCCACTTCTTTTTCTTCTTTCCCATTATGCTAAAGTTGATTACCTTTGTACAAGCATGCATTTCTAACCAGGAGCTGTTTATCACAGATGTGTAGCTACTGACTAAAATTTTCATAATTTGATAAATAAAAACTTCACAATCTGCCCCGTAAAGAGATTTTTCTGTGCTAAATAAAATCCAACTCAACTCAATATTTAAACAAAAAGATCTTGGATCACACACAGGATATAAACATATTATATTTCAATTTTTGTTAAAAGTATTTATCAATTCAGATTATTTTATTTATTATTTGCACATGTTTGCAAATAATTTCTGACACCCACAAAACCTAGAGCTGAAAAAAGAGCTTCCTATCTAGCAAATTATGTATTTTCTTTCCCATTAAAATATAGAAAGAGACTTTTTTCTTTCAAGGGCAAATTATTTTCACATAGATATGTACATTAGAGGTTTGTGGGAGACGGTCTGAAACATTTTTACTACATTTTGCTAAACTGGAGATATCATCTTCCTAACTGCATGAGATGAATTTGAGTGCTTTAGTTTCTATCAGATTTAGGCTCTCTGGAAGTGATTACAATTGCATGTGACTGAGCATACAATCTAATTGCCAGTCTAGCTTAAAAGCTAAATCCTGAATGAATATGGTGATTGGTTAACCTTAAATTTCTCATTTTCCTGTGGTAGGCAAGCTTAAACTATTTTCCTTTTCATTGTAGCATAAGTTGCCTCTTTGCACTACAGAAGGCTGACTGTGTAGAGTGACATTGTAATTTATGTACGTGGAAAAGACAGAAGACGTTAACAAATACCCGATTCTTCCCAATTTAACTAAAACATTCAGGTAAAATAGATTTCTGTGTGATTTACGTCCCACTTCCAGAAAGGTCCTTGCTTTCATCCTATAGGATATGAAATGGCCTATGTGTAGGTCATCGTGTGATTTAAAAACTCCGCTTCTCCCTTCTTAATTTGCTTGTTTTTCCCATCCATCTTCAGAAGAAAGAGGTCATAAACAGTCTGATTCTAGCCCAGGAATTTTAAATGTTCTCTTTTGTAAGTGTAACTCACTAAGCTCAAGTGAGGAAGACCTATACGGCCTTNNNAGGTCTGTAGGAGACAGATCATGGGTGGCCACTTCTGTGAATCACAAGTCTGAAAAGTCTATTCAAAGTCTATTCAAAGACTGAGAGCTGGTTTTTGTCTGATCAGAGAGCAGGTCATTTTGGATGGCTTCAACATGTTCTGGATAACAACCTGTAATGGGTGACCTGCAGGAGTGTTCCAGGGAGAGGTGGGACATACAAAATTGGTGTCAGTGGGCTTTTGGCGAGAAGTGTAAGAATATGCAAGCTAAATATGAGAAAATTGAATGGCCTTACAGACAGACAGGAGACTCTCTTACAGAAAGACATGAGAAACTAGAATGGCCAATGCAGAGAGACACCCCGCTCTCAAGTGAAATTCCTCTTTTAAGTCCCAAATAAAGCAAAGAAATTGTAATATTCTTGGACAGTTGTACAATCTCACATATACTACGCACCGATACATGCAGAACCCATCCAGTTTTCTGCCTTCAGGATTGTACCAAAGTGGAGTCATTTCACTGTTTGCAAATACTATATTCTTGTCACAAGACAGGGTAGTAAAAGATGACTCTTTGCCTGCCTGCCACCTTAATAAGTATTTGGAGAACTTTTAGAAAAATGAATCTATCTTTAAACATGTCATTTCCTTTCCCTTTCAGGCTTACAAATTGGTTTTGGCACGTTGTAAAAATTCAATGTACCAAAACAAAATTAAGATTTTTTTTTATTATTATTATTAGTAGTAGTATTCAAAAAAGGCCTCAAATTTATTAACTTAAAACCATTTTCCCTAATTATTATTCCTTTTAATGACAGTTTCTAAAAATAGCAGTGAAGCTTCCACAGTTCAAACTAGAAGTTATACTTATTGTATTCTAGGAATTATGAAGAGGAAGAAACTAGAATGAAATTACCATAATAAATTTAAACTTTCTATTAAATAAAACCCTATAGTTGAACTGCAATTATCATAATAGTATAGTAAATATACAGATAATAACTTGGAGCTATTATTCAATATGATTATTGTAGTCTTACTATTATTAGGACTGATTTACTATAGTTTTAATAAACTACAGAATAATTA
>VZTM01022104.1:347340-357630 GCA_013400555.1 Jacana jacana | reverse complement strand
AAACTACAGAATAATTACAGCAGTTTCACTTTAATAACTGGAGTTCAGTTGTAATTTTATGCTGAGATCTGGAGTTTTATTATACAGTAATATTTCTTGAGAGGAAAATATAAAGAGAACAACCATTAAAAAATAAAACTTAAAGTGTGATTTAAAATAAATAATTTTAAAAATTTAAAAATACAGGAACAAAGATTTTTTTTTTTCCATGATTAAAAGCTACTTAGATTCACTTTACCATCTTCTTACACTTACTAAATTCTCAATTATAAAAGAACATACATAGTAGATTACTTATTAGTTTTACTGTAAACAGAGACCACTAGTTCATATATAAGTCAATATATAATTAAGACAGGCATGTTGAAAAATGTTCTGAATTGCTGTGTGGTGTTATTCCTCTGAAGTTGCTCAGCTTCCATTCATTTACCTCTAGACAAAACCCAGCTCTCAACTTCACAAGTAGCTATTTGTCACCTGATAAATTATTAAAGCAAAACTTTAATGACATTTAATGTCAATGGATATGGCATAGAGACATTTTCATGGATGCATGAATTCACCCTAGAAAGGAGTTTTCCTAGAAAGAATGTTCATCTTAGGAAAAGGCCTGATCCCAGCATAACACTATTTTGTATTTTTTTTTTCTGAGAAGCAGGTGATCATAGAATCACAGAATATTTTGGGCTGGAAGGAGGGGACCTTTAAAGGTCCAACCCACCTGCAATGAGCAGGGGCATCTTCAGCTGGAACAGGGTGAAAGCATTACAAAGCTGGGCAATGGTCCTTTAATAGCAACAGTGAAGTTTCACCTAGTTTGAGTTGTCTTGACTATCTCAATAGTTAAAGGAGAAAAGTAGTTACCTTCAAAGGATGATTCAACTTACTGCTCTTGGAAGCATATCTTAGAATGCAAAGACTAGTGTTAAGTGGAATTGATCCAGGCCAAAGAGGATAAGCTAAAGCAAATCAAATTAGCACCAAAGGAATTGATGAAATTAAACCAATTACAAGCATTATGGTAACAATGAAGCATTTTAATTGTTCGGCTCCTTTCAGAGTAGGTTTTCAATCTGCATCTACAGATCATACAGAGATACTATGGAACCCAACACCCATCCATAGGTCTTGTCTGACATATTCTGAGGCCCTTCAAAAGAGAAATAAAATAGATAAATATTTCTTTGAATTACTAATCTGGCTACGTATACCATGTGCTTTTACAGTTAATATTTAACTCAACATACAGGACAACAGAATCTGTTGTTCTGTTTGTTCTGTCTTCACTGTTCTTGGACCTCAACTAAGATAAGTCATCAACTAACACTAATATCTTAAATCTCATTCTTGTCAACAGTGTAAATATAGATACAGAGAGGGATAATTACATGAAATTTTCAAAGAAAATTCTTCAAAGCAACTTTCCCATGTCAATTCAACTAAAGGAAAGCTCCAAGGTCTAGAAATGTGCCTGAAAGCCAGAATGGACATAAATGGAAAGGAAGAGGAATTTAAGTGAAAGGGAAGAGGGAAATCTGAGTAAAGCCAAAGCACAATGATGGAGTAGACAGGAGGTATTTTAGGTTTTTAAATTGCCCTTTTTACATTCTCTGCCCAACCATAACAAACTAAGAGAGAAAATTTAACATTAGAATTGTGAAATTCTGTATTAACTCAATCTGAAAGTTTGAAATTAGTCTCTTCTTAAGGTTTACATATCTCTGTTTAATAAAGCACAAGGTTGCAGCATACAATATCTATCTGGGAAAGGAGAACCTGAATTGCCCTTTTGGGAAATGACATCATTCATTCCACTGATTGTTATGCCAATTCAGTTAGAAAGTACTAAATATGTGAGTACTGAGAGATCAGCATAAAACTATTACATTGAAGTAATTCTTACCGCAGAATCCTTTGAAGTCAGCTAGTTTATTTATTCTGGATTTGATGCAGAGGTCTTTTTTCATATTAACGTTATGGAAATATTGTGTTCTTGCTAAACAGAAAGCAAAGATCGTTGAAATTTTTCTCAACCTTCTCAAATAGTGGCACAAATAGGGTTTAATCTTTTTTTTTTTTTTTTTTTTCTGAAGAGGCAACATATTTTGGAATGTGGGAGATGGATTTCATTTTGATTAGTTATTTCTGCAACAATACAAGTCCATGATCAAGCAGAAATTCTACTCACAAACTTATTTAGTTAAAATTGTTAAGTTAGTTCAAATGTGACCATTCTACATAAAGATTATGCAATTGCAAAGTCAATGGAGTTTGGCTTTTATCTTCATTTTTATTCATGACCACTCGTGGCAAAGGAAAAAAAAACACCACGTGGTTCATGAAGAATTTGTAGCACCAGCAAAATGTTCTCATGTTACATATATTGTATCAACCAGACTTTGGTACAATAGATAATATATCATTTTTAATGTATTTTTCAAGGCTATGCCTGCACCTTAACTGATGAAATCAAACAAAAGGATTGTTTTTCTTTACAGCTGAATAATTTTTTATTCACGTATAAATACACCCCCTGCGAATGGAATTTTCACGTTGTTTGTTTTAGTACTGCAAGATTAATATCATAGAGGAGGTATGAGACAATGAGACAGAGAGAAAAACAAAAATTAGAGAAAGAGTGCCTGGTAGAGAATTTTGGAAAGGTTTGTCATAAAAAAAGCATCTTTTCTGATTCCTATTGTGTCCTGGAAAACAGGATTTTGTGTATATTCCCTATTCAAAAAGAAAAAAGGATTCCAGAAAGGAAATATCCATCTTCATAATCTGTATCTTCTTGGACTATGAAAAACTTGCAAGATCCCAAATGTGAACTAACTGTTTACATAAGAAAGAATAATACCAAAGATCAAAGAAACATAGAATCACAGAATAGTTTGGGTTAGAAGAGACCTTTAAAGACCACATAGTGCAAAACACCTACAATGAGCAGGGACATCTTCAAATAGATCAGGTTGCTTGGAGCCCTATCCAACCTGACCTTGAATGTTTCCAGGGATGGGACATCTACCACCTCTCTGGGCAACCTGTGGCAGTGTTTCACCACCCTCTCATTGTAAAAAATTTCTTCCTTACATCTAGCCTAAATCTTCCCTCTTTTGTTTATAATTACTCCCTCTTTTCCTATTGCAACAGGCCCTGCTAAATAGTCTGTCCTCATCTTTCTGATAAACCCCGTTTAGGTACTGAAAGGTCACAAAAAGGTTTCCCTGGAGCCTTCTCTTCTGCAGGCTGAACAACCTCTCTCAGCCTTTCAGGGAGGGCTCTCTGACCATTTTTGTGGCCTGCCTCTGGACCCCCTCCAACAGGTCCATGTCTTTCCTAACATGGATGGCAGGGATGCAAGCTGTGAGATGATAACTCTGGAATGTAAGGATGGAAGAAAGAATTAGGATGCCATTAGGTACAAAAACGGTCAGCAGAAATTGACACAGGTTCTAAAGCAGAACTTGGACAAAAGGATGTGAATCCAGAGCTGTCAGAAATCCTTTCTATACTGTTTGGAAATGACCATTAAGTTTCATTTGAGATATAAGTAAGGGAAAAATGTCATTCTTCCATCAAGTTTAATTTTTACTTGCCATACTAAAAAGAAAAGGAGTAAGTAATGCAGGAGATGGAATCTGAAAATCTGAGCTCTACTAAATAATGTTAGCCTAAATAGAGAAAATGCCATAGTTCTCCCTGGCCACAAGGGCACATTACTGGCTTATGGTTATCCTGTTGTCTACCAGAACTCCCAGGCCCTTTTTCACAGAGCTGCCTTCCAGCAGGTCAGCCCCCAACCTGTACTGGTCCATGGGGTTATTCCTCCCCAGATGCAGCACCCTACACGTTTTTGGAAGTGCTGCCCACGTTCATGAAAAGCATTGTTTCAAAGTGTTTTAAAGAAAGAGCTGGTCACTCAGACCAACAGATTCTAAAGGTCTATATATGCTGATATAGAAGCATTTAATATTCCAACGTCATGTATCACCATCTTGTGTGCTAAAGACAAAATCTAAAAATTTTGTTTGCTAAAGAATGAAGAATATTAAAGCAACTTTGCACACTATTGTCAGCCGTGGCTTTATGGTTTATTCCATAAAGCGGGTTTTTTTTTTTATTTAGCTATTGGTTGGGGTTTTTTTAATATGCCATTATTAGGATCATCCTTTTAACATGGATAAGAGTTCATAAATTTATTCCTATCATTGTCAGAAGTTCTACCTCTAAGCTGAGGCAACTCATTCAGATCTTCAACTTGCACCCATCTAAGTCAATGCAAAACTTCCCGTGCTCTTACATGGTACAAAAGTACCCTTTGGCTTGCTTTAATGTCTGAGCAAATCCATATCTTTTACAAAATGTCAATACCTCACACTGGAAAGCTGCAGTACAGCATGAGTGAAAAAAAACCTAGTTAGCTTTTAGGATGTGTTACAATCTCTCAGTTGTGAACTTTAATGTTCTGCAATTTCCTGGCTCACTTTACACATAGCAGCTTAAACCTGCAGTTTAAACCTTCTGGCCATGATCCAACAGAGCATTTGTGATCCAAGGTGAGCTCTGTGTCAAAGCACATCTCCTCCTTCAACTCCAGAGCTGGAGCTTACCGTAGGTAAGTACTCTTTGCAGGATCCCTCCCTCTGAAAAGAAAACCAAATTCTGGCGTTGTGGCTCAAGAAGAACAAAGCTCCAGTTAAATCAGTAGTTCACATGCATCACATTGTGCTGTGCTTCCAACCTGTAATTAGCTTAGACAATAGAAAATTCAAAACACAACAAGCCCAATCAACACAAGCTATTTACAGCAACACCACAAGGAAATTCTGCTGAAGTCGGATCCCATGAACTGACAATGATACTGACTTTCCAACAGAAGCTACTTTCACTCATGAATTCTCTTTTGTGAGAAGATAAGGACACAGCAGGCAAATGATCCAATCAATTGTAGATGTAGTGCATACCCTCTTTTCTTTTTGACTTGTTTTTTTCCCAGAGAAATAGGGATATTTTTTCCTAATTATAGACTCTTTCAGGCACGTATTAGATAATCCAGAATCTGTTCCAGAAAGCATATTTTTTGGGACGGAGGAGGCATTTTGTATACCTCAAGAGTTTAGGATTGAAATATTGAATGCCAGTCTTTGGCTCAGGTAATAACTGAAATTTCTCACTAGCAATGGCTGCTTACTAATCCAACTGAAGTACACTGATACTTTCATGGTGCTTTTTTAACAAACACGTAGTTTTGGTCTTCATAATTGACACAAATGAGGACGCATCCTAACAATCCCAGAAGAGAAGGCCCAGCCTGAAGGAGCGCAGAAGCAGAACTGCTGTCCCATTATTTCCTTTGCTTTGCCTCTTGTTTAGCTCTGAAACTAATTTAGTCACTGAAACCAGTCAAGAGATCAGTGCGGGAACTCCTGACCTGCTGGTCTCTCTACCACAGGCGACTGAAGGAACACTTCTGTGAGCTAACCAAGAGTAGGCACTGAGTAAATTTAAAGGCGAGTGAAAAGGTAGTTTTCATGTAAAGCAAGTTAATATAGGATAGTGTTACCACAAAGAAAATATTTTCAGGAACTCATTTGAATTTAAATCTCTCTTCTCTGTGAAAACTGAAGCACAGTTGTTTTTCTTATTGAATCTGAATAAAGAAAGAGGGATGGAATCCACAGAAGAAAATGTGGAATGACTCTAACCTTGCTAAATAAACATATTTTAGTCCTCTTAGCAGTATTTGAATTAAGACTTTTGGATATGCACTGTAGGATGAGCTATGGTAGATTTGTTTTTTTCTATGTTAAAAATAAAATAAATAAATAAATAAATAAATATTTTTTTTTAAAAAAGAGTGCATGTTAAGAAGGAAATTATCCTTATTCCAGCAGCTATGTTACATTAGGTTACACTAGCTGTGTAACACTGGGAAGTCTTACTGAGTTTGTAGGTTTTGCCTAAAGGAAGAAATTCTAACAAAGTAAAAAATGCTTGAGTGGAGGAGGAGATAAGTGATAAAGAGTACAGCGAAAGTTAAGCACAAAGATAATTGTTGTCATTGTAGATCAGAGTTAGAAATGGTTTAGAGCATGAGTTGGAAACTAGATTGATTATCTGACTAATATGTTCTGTGATTCTGTACTTGTATTAAAAAACAACCCTGCTAAGAACAAAATTTAGTTAAAAAAAAAAAAAAAGAACAAACTGTTGTGTAATCAAAAGGGGAGAAATATTATAAAGGATTGAGAAACAGGTTCTGTGTAATACAAATAAGTTGGTACTTTTATTCAATAATTCAGAACACATTGGAAACCATAGAGTTTGAACTGAAATATATAAGAGGATTAACCACATTTCAATGCAACTGCATATTGGCCAGAGAGCCAATAATTATTTGCAAAGATTTAACTGCTGGACCCAAAGGGTAACATCCCTGCTTACCAAGCACTTTGAAGGCCTTCTATTGTCTTTCACGGGTTTTGGATGAGACCTGTGTCAAGATAAGCTCTAAGCTACGGTTTTTGATCTGGAATTGAGAACATTAATTATTTGGCTTGCACAATTACATCAAGGTGTGGTTTGTTCCTTACTGAGAGAAAAGAGTTGAACAAAAGATTTTCATTTGGGCTGTCCTAAAATTTAAGATCCTTCTCCTGTAGTTTGGATTTAAACATAATATTAATCCCTTTGGGTAGGTCAAAGAAAAGTTTTATCACAGCAGTTTTTACTAGGCCTGTGTGAGGGGGCAGGTCTCTGTGAAAAACAAAAATAAAAAATTGGCTGTCTTCTTGCAAACAAGGCAAAGAATGAAAATTTTCAAAAGCAACAGTCAGAACTTGGGATCTGAAGGCCTTCCTTGGGGAAGTGTGGCTGGAGAGCTGCCTGGCAGAAAAGGACCTGGGGGTGCTGGTCGACAGGCGGCTGAACATGAGCCAGCAGAGTGCCCAGGTGGCCAAGAAGGCCAATGGCATCCTGGCTTGCATAAAGAATAGTGTGACCAGCAGAAGTAGGGAGGTGATTGTCCCCCTGTACTCAGCACTGGTGAGACCACACCTTGAGTCTTGTGTCCAGTTCTGGGCACCTCAGCACAAGAGAGATATCGAGGTGCTGGAGCGAGTACAGAGGAGGGCAACAAAGCTGGTGAGAGGCCTGGAGAACAAGGCTTATGAGGATCGATTGAGGGAGTTGGGGTTGTTTAGTCTGAGGAAGAGGAGGCTGAGGGGAGACCTCATCACTCTCTACAACTGCTTGAAAGGGCACTATAGAGATATTGGTGCTGGTCTCTTCTCACGGGCAATGAGCGACAGGACAAGAGGGAATGGCTGCAAACTGCAGCAGGGTAGGGTTAGGCTGGACATTAGGAAAAAATTTTTCACGGAGAGAGTGGTCAGCCAGTGGAATCAGCTGCCCAGGGAGGTGGTGGAGTCACCCTCCCTGACTGTGTTTAAGAGTAGATTAGATGTGGTGTTGAGGGATCTAGTGTAAGGGAGAACTTGTAGAGTAGGGCTGATGGTTGGACTTAATGATCCCAGGGGTCTCTTCCAACCTAAATGATTCTATGATTCTATGATTCTATGAAATTCACATGAAGGCACCAGCTCTGCAAATTATTTTTTCAGCATGCAGGCAGAACCACAGATCAAAATGAGGTATGTCCCACCCAGATGCTTGGAACCTTCTGCACCTGCTAGGGGCACAATGCACTTTGTATATATATAAAGCCACCTGTTTAGAAATTTTGCAGCAGGATTTAAATTGTGTGCTTTTTGACTGAAAATTCTGTCTCTTGTTCTGTATACGCTCCCTCTCTGGTTCACCTCTGCCTGGTTTCTGCTGGTGCCTTTAAGTGTTAAAATGTTACTACGGTTATTCCTTCCTTTCCATCCTTTTGTTTTCCTCTCCTGACTTTTTCTCTTCCCATGTAGCTCTCTACGTCTCCTTTGTTTAGAAAATCATGTAGCCACTTAAGTTCAACAGCACTCCACGCTTCAGTGAGTTTTTAAAAGAAAAATAATTCCTGAAGTGAATTTTCTAACCAAGGCTTTTGTTTTCAACCTTCTTGGTACCTAATGGTGTGATTAAGAATTCTTATTTTTGCTCCTTCTCGGTGCAATTAGTTTATTCTCTGTTCTCTGATCATTTATTTTCCATCTTGTTGCAGTCCAATTGTTCACTCCAGTGTGTGTGCTTATTATGGGATGCCCAAAATTCAGACTCTGCCTTTTTTCCTGAAACACTGTGGCCAGTATGATGCCATGCCCTCAGCATCTGGATCAATGCCTTATGCATTCATGAGTCAAGCTTTGATTTGTAATGTATTTTCCTGAGAACACATCTCCATATCCTGATTGAACTCATTGTTGTGTCTCAACCCTGGGTTCAGAGCAGCTACAATGGTTATTTTTCAATAATTTCCAAATCTTTTCTGTGCTCAGGGTGGCTCAGTTACTAAGCATTCAGAATGTATTTCCTCCCTTCCATCGTTTGTTTAAAACTCATAATTTCACACTTATCATCAGTGAACTGTATTTGCTGTCTACTAGTCTTAAGCACTTAATTGTTCTTGGTCGTCCTACACTGGACTGCAGTATTTCTCATTATTTACTCACCTTTTTGAGTCAATATAATCTGCAAATATTGAAGAGTGAAAACATGGTAAGTGCTACCTGGCTTTGTTTATACTTTTAAACAGAAAGAGAATGAGTTGCCAGTATAGCTGTGTATAGATTTAATAAAGGAGTAATAGAAGTATTGGTAATGGTCTGCTTCTGGCCTCACATGATGAATGTAATGTGTCTTTCAGGACAGAATGGGGTGCAGGCTTAATATCAGACCCAATACCCAGAAGCATTAAGTGGATTCTGCACAATTTAGAAGCAGATTTTACCAGCCTATAGAGTTCCTATGATAATATAGGTCCAGATAACATCAAAGTGATTTATGAGTTTCGTGTAACACATGACATTCTCAAGGGACAGCAAACACAAAGCCAGATTCTCATCTGGTGCCACTTAAGAGGGCTCCCACAATGTGTCCACAAGTGAACACATTTTGGGGGGACTACAGAGTAGTAGCATTTCCAGCTCTGGTGATGGGCTTGGCTTTCATTACCAAACATCAACTTCTGCAGGGTAAGTGTGATTTTTTGCAAACTGGTATAGTCTGTCTGAATGAGAGGTGTTGTATAACCAGGAAAGCAAAGTATGTAGTTGTGAGCTTCTAAATATATAACATCCCCAGTGTTGGACTCCTTAATTTCCATATAACACAAAGATAACTACAGCGTGTACAATAATGCCAGCAGAAAATATCCAACAGCCCATCAAAGCAACTTTGTGTCATGTATTCTCAATTCCACACAGCATTGCATAATTAAACACAAATTTAATTTCCCAGTCAGCAGCATACATTGTAGGATACTTAGGCATCATTGATACTTTAAAAATGTGGTATAAGGGTTATTTGACCCACTCGAAAGGATACAACATGCCATAATTACACTCTGTCTCAAGAATAATCATATCTCTTGGTAATACTAGAGGTACTGCTGAAAAGTAAGATAAAACACAGAAAACTACAGACCTTCTTACCACATTCAGAGTTTATATATTCAGTTAACGCTTCCAGTGGATTCACAGGAAGAAAATAGAAATATTTTAATTTTCCATCTTTTTTTTGGTGAAAATAACTGAGGAAGCAGTTCCTTTTTTATTTCCATGATTCAGCTGTGATTTCTGATTACGTTTCATTCAGGTTTACCTGTTAGCTGAATAGCCTGTTAAAAGAGCCAAATACAGTGAAGATATACAGCTACAGAGAGGCCTCTTCTTCATGTCGCTCTGTGGGTTTAATCTAGAGTGTGTTGCGTTAGACAACTTCCACTTTTTTCAAAAGTCATTGACTCAAACTTTGAATCAGACACCAAATTTGTATTGACAAAGAGTGACAAGTCCATTTTACATGGGATTTTGAAATTTAGAAATCCGGTTCCTCTTACCTAGAATAAATTCAGTAGATATCTAATTCTTTGAATAAAAAATGAAAGCAATAATGATAATTTCAGGTTATCTCATGGTTCTGTTTCAGCTTTTGAAAATTTCATATTGTAACACATTTCATATAATACAGAATGAATAACCTTGAAATTGCAAAGTTGATTCAAAAGGAAAGCGTGCATTTCAGCTTAAACATAAGTCCTTTTTCTTTAGAGAATTGTTCCAATGGTCAGCTCTGAAAAGCAATGGTAAGTATTAGCAGTGTGTGATTTTAGAAAAGATGATGCTC
>VZTM01022104.1:324266-342046 GCA_013400555.1 Jacana jacana | reverse complement strand
CTCCCCTCTCCCCCTGCTCTTATTTTCTCCTGTGATAACTAGCTATCTGCAGAAAGCAAATCCTGCTCAGCTTGCAGGCAGAGAATCAGGTGCATCAAACATTTGGGTATCTCAAAAAGACACCCTTGAATTGTGAAATGGTTCAAGGGGAGCTCCTCTTATAAACTGCAGGCTACAGCAAGGTGGAAAAGGGGAAAGGGAAAAGGAAAATAAGGGAACTACATTTTAAGGATTAAACATCAGATTGACAAAACAAATGTTTACTCAAGACAGAAGAGATAGCATCTGCCTGGAGCATTTTGCTTGGGTTTTCTAAGTGCTAAAAATAATGCCGTGTGTTTGAATTTAACATCAAGTTAACTACAAAGCACAAAAACGCGATTGTTTCAACTGCTTTGCACATGCTTCATCCATACTTCCACTGGCACAACATCCCTCTTCAGATTAATTTTTAGCTACTTGCAGACTCGGCTCTTGAGCAGAATCTGCTTCCCCTCCTCCCCATCATGTTTCTTAGGAAACTTTGGAGTTGTGCATCTCTGCAGCACCGCAGTCTGTTGCCTGCCCCCAGAAGGGGCTGTGCTGGGCAGGCAGCATTCTGAGCCATCTGGAAAAGAGAATTCCAGCAAAGTCCCAGGCTTCACTGCACAGTGTAAAAAGCTTTTCCCAACTCAAAATACAGTCCCGGCTTCCACAGAAAGTCCCTTCCTCTGCAGTCAATTATTATTGTGTAACAATCAGTTGAGTGTTTCTCCTGTATATCAAACTCAGCTTTTAGAGATCCTTCTTCAGATGACTCTGAACAATAGTCATTTACTGGATGTGCCTTGGCAGCCTCCCTCTAAATCAGTGTAAAGAACCAGTCTCTCTCTTTTCTCAGTATGGGCACCACTGTGATTCCCTACCACACAGTCATTTTCCCTACTTATTTCATATTGCTTTTGAATGAGTCTATGAATCCAGAACCCTTATTTTGTTTCTGCAGCATCAGCCATTTAATATATTGCACTGAGAGTAATACGTTGGCTTTCGTTCCAGGAGCCTGATTGTGAAAACCCTGGCTGTAAGGACAGGGGCAGTCACCTTGAGAAGTTCCCCTGAACCTTGGCAAGGAGAGGCCGCACAACCCGTGCTGTCCCAGAGTGGCTAAAGATTTTGGCTGTCATCCTCTGCGGGGAAACAGTGACACATAAATGCTAAGCGATACACCTTGATTTTATTATTTGCTGCATGCTGAAAGTAGGACAGTTAAGAACTCCTTTTAAAATGGGTTCAATATTAGCACTGATATGTTTGAATCCTCAATAGTTTTGATCCTCAGCATCTCATAAATCCTTTGTATGGGATTCTACCCTAGGACAAAAGACATTTAACTGAAGGCAAATGAATCCAGGCTAGTGTCTGGCACCTCTTTAGAAGCAATAGTAGCTTTCAGTTCTGCATCAGCTAGAAAAGACTTAAGAACTTTTAGAGGCAAGGTAACGGAGATACTCAATGCTCAGGTATCGAACAGGATGGATTCATCCTACCATGGGAGCTGCAGGATTTGAATCTCCTCTTCCTTAGAAAATGTCCTAGCCCTGGCCTTCACTCCAAAAGACAGGCATCATTATACCCCGGGAAACTTGTGGTTTAAAAAGATCTGTTCTGCTGAGTTTGATGTCTGGCCTCAGAAGACGACCAAAAGGTTTGTGTACCATCCTGAATGGAAGTGATTTAACTCTGAATAGGAGGCAGGAGTTTCAGATGTAGCCCTGTGTCTGCTGTTGTCTGTGACTTGTGTGTGAATGTGTATGGATGAAGGTGAAGATGCAGCTGAATATGCCTATGGACAACCCACAGGGAGACCATCTTTTTGTGATACCTTGTTGGGCCAGGGGCTTATTCTTTCAGTGCTTCAAGTGGCAGGCATCTAAATAGTCTCTCTGGGTTTTCCTAAATCACATTAAACATAGAAAAACATGCAAAGGTACTTATAAACAAAGTATTCATCCACGCTTATTGCACTTTTTAGAAATGAACGTAGAACTTGTATCTTGATGCTACTATGGAAATGGCAGAGTCTTTTTTTTTCCTATTTTCTCTTGTCCTTATGCTCCACTGATTTCAGTAATACGGTGCAAAGATAAAAAAAACAAAAAGGTTTTACATTTGTCTGGTACATCCTGTTGGCTGTCTGTGACTTATGTACATACCGGCGGCATTAAGAACGAGCAGGGCAAAATTCAGTATCGCCCTGAGATTTGTTGTGATGCAGGTTTTACAACTGCTTGATTTTTTCAGACAATTAGCGAATGTTTGTACACAAGAAATGACCAGGCATAAAAGAAAGGATGGGAATGAATTACTTATAGAATAGACTGTGAGTCGCTGTTGTGGAATTTTCCAGTGCAGCATGAAAATCCTATTTGGATATTTATAAGAGCTGAAATAACGCAACTTGGAGAGTTTTCCACTGGGCAAAACAATCATTAGCCTTGTTTCTTCTTTTTTTCATGTACTTAACTTTCAGCAATACCATTTCTCTTCTTCAAAGGAGGTGTTTATCTTGAAGTGTGTGAGCAGGAAGGCTTGCGTAACAAGGAGGTAGAATTTTGGGGTTTAGGGTTGTTGTTGGTTGGCTTTTTTTCTTTAATGTTCTCATTGTTTTCCTGACTTAAGAACTAATTCAAGGGACTGAATAACCTTGTGCAATGAACCAGACTTGCACAAACTCATTTCACACAAGACAGAGTTGAAGACTGTCCAGTACAATGTCCAGATCCCCAAGACCTTTGTTTAAATTTACTCTATGTAAACTACAGGCTTTGACTTCCTAGATTCGAACTCATGCTAGATGATTGGACATAGCAAATTGCTTTGTTGTGTGTTAGTCCAAAAGACAATTTTCAAAGCTGTCAAAGGTTAATGACAAACAATTTTTTACTCGGGCAAGGGGTTCTGAAAGGTAAAAAACAAGCCGGGGGCGGGGAGGAAGGTGATTAGCAATTGAGCTTGTAATGTTTCATGTCATGTTGGCATTGTAATAAATTACAACAAAGTAAACAGATGATTATTTTTTTTTCCTGGAGAAAATCATATGCAATAAAAGGTGGCAAAAACAGATTTTAGGAAAAATTAATATTTGACCGTAACTTTTAGGCCGTTGTTGACTAACTTTTCCTACCTGGTGTTTTTTTGCTTACTTAAATGTTAATTCTGCTGATATTACATTTTCTTTTCCTGCATTTGGAAAGTAGTTATATAATCTAACAGGGAACTCAAGAAAATGCTTCTTATTTTCCTCCCATACAGCTAAACCTTCTCACATATAAGCCATAACCCCAGCATTCTGAAGCATCCGAGGCCAGACTATACCTCAGCAATGCCAGCGACAAAGCATAGTGAAAAAGCTGTTTTTACAAGGGCTATTTATTTTTTTAAAAGGATGAATGAATGCTGTGAAATGTTCAGCCTCACTTATCTAGGAGGGGAAAACTGAAATTCCAGAAAGTCAATCAGGAAAACAGTGGTCTCCTACCTTGGGCCCGTGCCTCCTGGCACTTATGTAGCTGGGGTTGAATGTGATATCTGCATTGTAGCAGTGATGGACATAGTGTAAAAACCAAAATTCTTCTGCTGTGCCTTCTCGTGGGATTTTAATGGAGACTGTGTCTGGTCTCTCTATTCAAGTCCAATCTGATGTGGACTCCTCTGAGTGAAGCACTGTCTAATTAGTCAGGTGATATAGTGGGATAGACGTTTCCTATGTACAGAGGGACAGGAGCGCAGAACCCCTCATCAGTCTCACTGCGTGTTGGTGGGGGCGTGTGCCCATCCATCCTTGCTGCTCCTACCTGTGCCTTTGAACTTCCACCATTAATACTTGTCCTCCGTTCCAGCTGAGCTTCCTTGAAACCTATCGCTTAGAGCGAATGTTGTGCCTTGAGATAAGAATCCAAAACCAGGCTCGACTCTCTGCTGTCGTCATCTATGCATTGGTGTATTGCTAAAACCAGACTCACGAGAGCGAATGCTACAAATTACACCGTGATATTTTTTGAAGGCTGTTGAAGGGTTTTACAAAAATATTTGGGGATTTATGCCTCATGAACTATGTAATCTCAAATTAAATAGATACTGTATTAAGGCATCAAAGCAACAGCTTTAATCTGTTTCCCCTGTTTCAATAGTTTAAGAGCTGAGCCTTATCAGGACCTGCTGCTGCTAACGACAGCCTAACATTTGCTATATATTTTCCATTATTTTTAGCTCCTGTATTTATCTCCCGTAACCTATTTAACCTATTTGTAAAGACTGACAGTTTTGCTGGTGCCTGACAGAGAGGGAGTGCAAATTCACTTGTTTTGTACAGCCAGCTTACATATTTAAAAGTTTGTATTGTGGAACTGGTACCTGGTGATACTGCAGAAAAAGAGTAACTGATGTTTACCTGCAGTACGAATCAGGTAGAATTTTAAAAACTGGTCCTGTAAGTGCATACCAGTGATTAAATTTACACATGGCAAACTGTTAATTTGTAGGTCTTTTATCTAGGTTTGGGACAGCTGGTATTGAAATTCATATGGCTGCAGCTGTCTGTAAAAACAATCTTTATACCAATTTGATTTTCCCCTGCTGAAAGAGCTGGCCAGTAGGAAACTTTGCCCCACAGCCATTTGTGCAAGGGTAGAGAAAGGCCCAATACCCTCTTTTATAACTTCCCCCAGTACTTATTGGGTCAGAGTTGGAACACTTACTGCACAGCTCCTGGAGGTTTTGGGTTTCTGCCTGTTTATCTGGAGGAGGCTTCACAGGGTACCGACAGTGCAGAATACATTACAGTTTGGGTGGTTTGTGCTTAATGTCTGCAATAGGAAATCTTATGAGGCTATGTGAAATGAAAATAAGTTTACGGAAGAACAAAGGGACTTCACTGTTATCTGGACGTGATTTGAGGCTCACGGTGATGTATTTCAAGTCCCGACATCACTGTAAAAATATAAATGTCGAGCCTGCATGATTAGAGAAGCAGATCCTGTTATCTTGCCTGCAATATTTCTTGTGTTTGGCTCGACTCTAACGAGGGTGAACTTTCGTTCATTTTGTTTCGCTTCTGTTTTGATGATGCTGTATAGTACCCCGAGCACCCCAGTCGTGCCAAAGGGGCTTTATAAATAAGTTATTAATTATTATTTAGGTATATTAAAAAGATGAACAACTTCAGAAGCAAAAATAATTTTCCCACTTAGAATTGCTTTCCTAGAAGAAGTCTGATTAGTAAAATGTTTCATGAATTTTTAACTGCTTCTAAGATGATTTAACAGTAGGAATCAAGCAGAGAAGCCATCATCATGGGATCTGTCTCCTCTCTAAAGACTCCGGTAGCAAGCCCTCTGCAGGACACAGCTGGTCTGTGGGCCAAAGTTTCAGAACCAAGGCACTAATCAATCAAGGAGAAGTAAGACAGCACCATCAATCATTTTGGAGAGCTCATTCTTTCATTCACAGAACTCTGACATTGGTTTCTCGTTAAAAAGAATAAACCCTTTAAGAAATACTTTAAAAAGCAATCGCCGGTTCTCAGTGGAACAAACTTTAATAGATCTTAAAGGTTCCCTGTAAAAAAAATTACCTCTTTGTCAAACCCAGACCAGAAATGAACGAGTGGAAATTCTGCTTTATATCATGCAACCTCAACACCGTATGACAGCAGAATAAGGTGCTAATAAGCTCTAGGCACCTATTTTGGAAAGCTGCTGTGCAAGGCACTGCCTGTCTCCCTAATAAATGACAGCAAAATTTGAAGAAAAAAATTAGCTTATCCATTTTGAACTATCCTACCACAACATGGCCTATCACAATAATAAAGCTTGTGGAAAATAAAAGAGCGGAAAAGGAAGGAATAAGGGACAGAAAAAAGCATCAAGAAATAATAAAGAACTATTAAATAGATAGAAAGCATTTATAGTATTCCTATAAGAATAGACACACATAATTGTTTTAAAAGACTAACAAAAGTGTTTTTAAGACTTTCCTTTCAATGGCTACTTTCTGTTTGGCCTTCAGTTTGGTCCTGTATAGTTCCTCAGATAAGTAGCAAACACGTATTCCTCTGTCAGCAAAGGAAGAGGAATAAACCTGATAAGATGGTGGGTTGGGCCCAGCATCCTGTGGGTCTAAGCAGCCACAGGTTAATAGCCACACTGCAGTTGCTTCTACTGATTGTGTCAGTTCCTGGCTTCCTGCTGACAGTGCTTTTACCCAAATTAGAGTGGAATTGAAAGCAATAGAATATTTTGAAGGTTGGGACATCTGCCATATTATTTTATTTTAATTTTAAACAGCTCTTGCCAGCAGAGTGTATAATGGGCATAGATCATTTGACACTGCCCGTTGTCACGCAGGAGCCTAACCTGAGAAGCTGGATTGAGAGCAGAATATTTCTTTCCAAGACTGCCTTAAAACACACTTGCCTGATGCCAGCTGGTCATGGAAACCTCCGAGGCAGGAGGGTGGTTGCCTGTGGCTCCTTGTTGCACATGGACCCATGTGCTGCCTGTGAGGGAAACTTCACTGCTTCTCCTGCTCAGGCCACCTTTCTGCATTGTATTGTGAACTCTGACAGTCAACAGGAGTAGGGAATAGACAGCCTGTGAGAGATTTACACAGGGAGGACAGAGCTTCCCAACAAATTGTCTTTTTTTCCCTTTCCTTCCCTTGGAGAAGCATCAGTCATCTTTCTTTGACCTAACAGGGGAAAGCAGTTGAATCTGAGTGTCCATACTAGGATGTAGTATGCAGCCCACCTGACCTCGTGACTTGAGAAAACTAACTCAAAAGTTACCTAAGCATTCCCCAAAAAACATTATCACCTGCATTCCTTGTCTCAAACTCTATAGTGCCCATGTGTTTAGATAGTCTAACAACCTGGACTCATATTCGACTTGGATAGACTGGATAGATGGGCCAATGTTAATGGCATGGCCTTCAACGAGGCCAAGTGCCAGTTCCTGCACTTGGGCCACACCAACCCCATGGATGGCTACAGGCTTGGGGCAGTGTGGCTGGAGCTGCCTGGCAGAAAAGGACCTGGGCATGCTGGTCGACAGGCGACTGAACATGAGCCAGCAGTGTGCCCAGGTGGCCAAGAAGGCCAATGGCATCCTGGCTTGCATAAAGAATAGTGTGACCAGCAGCAGTAGGGAGGTGATTGTCCCCCTGTACTCAGCACTGGTGAGGCCACACCTAGAGTCTTGTGTCCAGTTCTGGGCACCTCAACACAAGAGAGATCTGGAGGTGCTGGAGCGAGTACAGAGGAGGGCAACAAAGCTGGTGAGAGGTCTGGAGAATAAGGCTTATGAGGATCGATTGAGGGAGTTGGAATTGTTTAGTTTGAGGAAGAGGAGGCTGAGGGGAGACCTCATCGCTCTCTACAGCTGCTTGAAAGGGCATTGTAGAGAGGTTGGTGCTGGTCTCTTCTCATGGGCAATTAGTGACAGAACAAGAGGGAATGGCTGCAAGCTGCAGCAGGGTAGGGTTAGGCTGGACATTAGGAAAAAGTTTTTCACAGAAAGAGTGGTCAGTCAGTGGAATCAGCTGCCCAGGGAGGTGGTGGAGTCCCCATCCCTGACTCTGTTTAAGAGTAGATTAGCTGTGGTGTTGAGGGATCTGGTGTAGTGGAGAACTTGTAGAGTAGGGCTGATGGTTGGACTTGATGATCCCAGGGGTCTCTTCCAACCTATATGATTCTATGATTCTATGATTCTATGATTTCTGAAATGCATATTTATGCTGCTTTAAAAAAAACCCAACCCCTACACAAGTATCCACCTGTATTTTGACAATTGATAACACTTTTCAGTTTACTTCTGCCATGAACTCATTTTTATTTGGATGCTGAAGATGTTCCCAAAAAATTTCACTTTTTCGATTTACCTGAATCACTTTCACTGGCAAGATCCCAGGGACTAGGATGACCCCTCTTGAAGAAATGGTGGTGACTGTCTCTGCATTTTCATTGGGATTATGGTCCCAATCCACACTGGCTCTGAATCAGCCACTGAAGGTCAGGAACAGGGAGTACACGAGTACACAAGATGGATGGATATCAAACATTTTCACTGGCTTTGATTGCAGAAAAGTTTTGCTTTCTGCCCTGCCAAGAATTTTTTCCTTGGATTTGTTGTCCTGAAAGCTTTTTTCCAGGAGGAATTAGTGTTCTGAATGTTTTGCTTTTAGTTATTTCACCTGCCTAACCTTAATTACCCATATCAGAGATCCAGAGTGTAGAAGAAAACCTTTGGTAGCTTTCCTAGGAGAGCTTCAAGAGGAGAGAGCTGAGCTTTGCCCTGCAGCCATTTCCCAACTTCTGTATGTTCCCAGATCAATAACTAAAAGGGTGCAAAGCCATTTGGCCACCAGGGCAGCAGCATATCTCCTTGTTAATGAGGGTGACCTTTCCACCAACTGCTTTACATGACTGAAATCAGGAAAAATTAGTTTACTCAACTCAGAACTTATGTAACCGGTGATGCCAGGGCTGAAATTCTTGCTCATGGTGTAATGAATACGTTGTGGATCTATTTGAAAAAAAATGTAGAAATCTGACTGAAGATAAAAGGACTGCAACTGAACCAGCCAGATCCTCTGTAGTTTATGACAGATAGGTGAAGAATAATGATGTCTCCAAGGTGTCTGTCCTTCCATTTGGTGAATTACACATTTAACTGGAAAAATCACTGCTGCTGAACCAAAGGTCCTGCTGCTTACACAGTTTACAAAGGCCCTTGAAATTATGGACAAGGATATAGTTTTGTGAAGAAAGGAAGACTGCTGTGTGAGTTGAAGGGTAACATTTAAAAGCTTTTCTCACCCAAAAGCAGCCACGTCACTTCACATTGGATGTTATACTCAAGCTTAACAATGGACTTTGAGATCTTAATTATGTATCCAGCTAGCTAGACAATACAATCCTTCCAATACTAAACACTCATGGTGTGGCTGAAATATTTATGGAGTAAATAAAAACCAAGGGTGAATTTTATCCCACTCATGTATTATCTTATGGGATGAAAATATATTTGCAAAGAAAAAAAAAATCACTTAAAAGTGCTAAAATTAAATTTCTAAACTGAATTGTACTTTTTTCTTATAGAGGGGTAACACAGTTTTCACTTGAAGTAAAAATGCAAAAAAATGAACTTCAAGAAATAAATCTTCCTTTGCCATGTATGATCCAGGCGATCATCATTTTTTAAGGGTAAATTTTAACAGGAATTTTAGTAGTTGTCTTTTTAAAATTGCCAGAAGGAGGAAATAGTCTTAATGTGCATAACTGGTAAAATTCATTTTGATGGGTTTTATTGGGTTAGGTTTTTTTTTCATTTTTCCTTCAAATTCTTAAAAAAAAAACCTGCATGAGTATAGAACATAAAGTAACTAAGTTTCTTTAACCCATATGATGTTGCTATTGCTGGGGCTATACAAGCAATAAAGGGTTTGTTTACAACAGCAAGGAAAGTCCACTGTGGCTGTCCTCCAGTATTTAATTCCCCCAAATGATAATTTAGAAAAATATAAGACACTTAAAGAGGTGCTATACTTGTTTAACAGCTGTGTTCTTATTTGATACCCAAGGGATCTATTGAATCCCAACGGTGTTATAAATTTTCATAGAATCATGGAATGATAGAATCATACTTGAGGTTTTCTAAACTCTATCTATGGTAAAGCTGTGTCTGACCTTAATAGTTCATGAATAGTCAGGATACGTAGCATTTTTGCCTTTAAAATTCAAATCTTCTGTGAGTTCAACTTAACAATGTGTTCAGGGCAGTAGAATACATTAAGGGTTGTCTTTAGGTGAACGTGTAAAAATATATCCTTATTTCAGTTAAGTACAAAATCTATCACTTGATGAAAGTATCTCCCAAAGCTCACTGTTAAAAACCAGCCATAAATGAACAATTCAGAACAGAAAATTTTCTTGGGTCAAGAAGGAATAGTAATAGGATTTTGAAATAGATGTTGGCATTTGATGTATGTTTCTCAGAGTGACATTCTGGAGCAAGTCAGCTCTACTTTAACCTACCATTGCACAGCCAAAAGCTCCCTTTGAATCATCATGCTGAGAAAGAAACCACCACTCTCTGCATCTGATTTAGAGTTCTGCTTCTTCTTAGAGAGCTTTCTGGACTCTGCAGCTTTCTCTGACCAAGATCTCCTCAGGTGGTTATAGACTCAGAAACTCTTAAAACATAAGCTGATAGACTGTGACTATGATATTTATTACAATTGATCATATCTGTTAAGTGGATGGCATCTCCCAATAATTCTAAGACCCCTCTACTTGGTGCCATGTCTTTTTTCAAATGTTCAGTCAACTTCATGTTCAGTCAGTCTTACATTTAACTTAAAGACATTCTGCCAGCTCTTATCTCCCCTGCGGTCTCAAAGTTTGGAATGTTAAAGGGCTGTAGCACCCATCAGCCTCTTTCTTAATCTTCCCTCACCAAAATTCTACTGCCTGAACCCGACCAGTTTCCCATTTTCCATTTATTATGTTGCCCTCAGACTTTCCTGTCTGAGTAAGATCCATCAAAGTTACTTTCTACTGCCCCTGAACTGGACAAAGCCTAGCTCAGTTCAATTAACTCATGCACTGAAACGTTGGATGAGACAGGAATTTCAGATCAACTCCCAGAATCCATAGCTTCTCTGGACATTGCCACAATCATTATCCTACATTTCTACCTAGTTTTGCAAACTGAATTTTAATGATTTATAAATCACAGGAAAATTTGGAGCCACTAAAGATCTCACATGTTACTGTGATACTTCTTGGAAGTTATCACCCAGCTATGGACCACAAAGGCCCAACTGCAGAAACAAATTAATTTGGCTGGCTAGACTCAGGGCTGCTACATAGTTCTCATGAGTGCTTCTTAATTAGGTATATCCAAAACCTCTGGAGACGTCAGATGTAGAACACTGATAAGTATGTTAATGTTCGAAGAGAAACAAATGTAGAAGCATATAGTTTCTATAAAATATAATAGTTTAACTAGTTATGAAGTATTTTCTGTTCAATTACATCCAGCAAAAACCCACAGATATGTCACTACAAATCCATATTACAGCATGCCATATGATGGAGGAAAGAGTAGCAGTGGTGTGCAGAGATGCAGACAGGAAGAGGTTACAATACCATTTCTTCCATTGAGGAGATGGCAACTGGTGCGAACTTCTGCTTCTTTCTTGAGTTTGGTGGATGTTGTGCTGTCACCCTGTGGTCACCTCTCAGTTTGGAAGGTTTCATGTGGACCATAGAAAAATGACCAGTTTTACATGTTGCCTTGACCAATTCACAGTTAGAATGTAGGTTGCTTGGTAAGCACATGCAGAAAGGCCAAATCAGCAACCATGGACCACATCCAGTGTTGTGTTCCTCTGCGCACAGGGGTCAATGGGGTGTCACCTCTCTCTGACAGTGGCACCAGTCATAGTTGCATTGACACCGTGCCATTCTGTGTGGCCAGCACTCCTGGCAGGCAGGCTGCATGTCATCATACTGTTGGGTTCCAGAGTGCAAGGTCACTGGCAAAGGAGGGTGTGGGCACCGGATATGTGGTGAGATGGCTCTGGTCATATGGAGCAGTGGGATGGAAAAGCCAGCAGTGCCAGGCTTGTCACTAACCAAAATGCCCTGACAGCTTTGCCAAAGGGTCCCTCAAAAGAAGAGATGGAGTCACGTTAGATATCATACTACCTTTCACGGCCAAATGCCACCTTGGGCATTGCCCTCAGGTTCAGCCAGTGGTAAGAGGATACAGTTTAGTCCTGCAGCTTGAGCCTCAATGTAATCAACTGCATCAGCTGCTGAATAGGTCAAGTCTTCAGCCATCCAGCGATACCTAGGTAGGCTGGAGAGCTGGACAAAGAAGGACCTAATGAGGTTCAACAAGGGCAAGTGTAGGGTCCTACACCTGGGGAGGAAGAATTCCAGGTACCAAACATGTTATGGGTGGACCTGCTGGAAAGCACTTCTGAGGAGAAGGGTCTGGAGGTCCTGGCAGACAGTAAACTATCCATTAACCAGCAGTGTGCTGTTGCTGCCAAGAGGGCCAATGGAATCCTGGGCCGCATAGGGAAGGGTGGCCAGTAGGTCGAGGGAGGTCATTCTCCCCCTCTGCTCTGCACTGGTGAGGCCACAACTAGAATACTGCATCCAGTTCTGGACTCCCCAGTTCATGAGAGACAAGGAACTACTGGAGAGAGTCCAGGCAATAAAGTCCTTTGTTGTAGGGCAACAAAGATGATTAAGGGACTGGAGCATCTCCCTTATGAGGAAAGGCTGAGAGATGGGACTCTTTAGCCCAGAGAAGGGAAGGCTTATTAATGCTTATAAGTCTCTGAAGGGTGGATTGAAGGAAGATGGAGTAGGACTTTTTTTTGTGGTTCTCAGCGACAGGGCGAGGGGCAACAGACACAAGCTAGAGCAGAGGAAGTTCGCTTCATATATGAGGAAAAAGTTCTTTAGGGTGAACGTACCAGAGCCCTGGCAGAGGCTGCCCAGGGAGTGTGTGGAGTCCCCTTCTCTGGAGACCTTCAAGACCCACCTGGATGCAGTCCTGAGAGATGTGCTCTGGGCAATGCTGCTTCAGCAGGGGAGTTGGACTGGATGATCTCCAGAGGTCCCTTCCAGCTTTGACAATTCTGTGATTCCATAATTCCTCATGTGTAAAAGCAAACTAAACTGAAAGACTGTTGACAGCCTTAATTAAAATAATTTTTTAAATTATATATGTTCTTTCACCTCAAAATTAAAATGACAAGGACTCATTAATATTACTTCTAGAAATTAAAGTAACAAGTATACATGGTTTGGGGGGGTCTCAAATATTTTTGCCATATTTTTTCCACAATTTCTTTTTTTTTTTCCTGTGGGATGAAATATAAATAGTATTAAAATGGAGGGAAAAATCAAATAAGAAAAGCTCTCTATAGTTTAAATCTGGTTTTAATGTACAACAACACCCCTTCCTCAATCTGAAACATAAATAACCAAATACATGGATATTATTTTCTGTATTTACTATCAGAAAAGTTCTAGGTTTATAGTCTTTGTTACATTTGAGGAAATTTTTCCTAAAAATTAACTTCCTTTCTATATTTCTTTATTCAGCTCCCACTATGCCTTTTTCACAAGTTTTTGGTCAGTAAAGGAAAAGGAAAAGAAACATCATAATTGTTCTCACAGAAGCAGATGGTTTTTGAAAAACATTGTATTTCCATTCTAATTGCACTAATTTGGTACAGCACTTTTTCCTTTGCACATACATTTCAAAGGGAAATAATACTTATTTCAGGGATTAATTTTTTTCCTCTTGGTGTGGAAAAGTGAGAGCTCTGCTACATGCTTGGCAGGCAGATATTTTGATGCATATCTTCTTTAAAAACCTGTTGTCTTCAGCCTTCTTACCAAGAAGTTTTAGCATTTCCAGCTGCTTCTATCTCCTTGCTTTGCTCTATTTACTTTAAAAAAATAATCCTAAAAAAAAAAAGGATGGTGAAATGTCATATAAACACCGTCAAGTACAAGAATGATAAGAAAGTAACTATGAAAGAAAGTATAAAGATTTATTTACCTACTTAAGAACATTAAGACATGGCATTTGGTCAGGTCTATACAGCTCTGTAGCAGAGGTTTAGAGAAGAGCAGGAGGAAACCCAAGCATTTAGCATCATCTTCTGAGGAACGGGCATTTCTGCAGGAGGCTTCTTTAAATATGAGAAAGATATGGCTGCTGTTTCATGTTTTTGTCAAGGACAAAGAGGGGCATGTTTTTGTAACCAAGATAGAGGACAACCTGGTGAGAATAATAGCTGTGCAGACAGACAGGAAAAACTATATATCAGAGAGATGATGTAGAAAGGGTCAGAAAGCTGTACAGTCACCTAGCTGGCTTAGAAATATGAGCTAAGAACTCAGAAATAAAACTCAGAAATATAAGGAATGTCCAAAGTGTAAGGTAGTTTAATGATACCTGTAGTACAGCTCCTTTTATTATATGTATTGATGCAGAAAAAAATTGTTAGAATAAAAAAAATCAAACTATTGAGACTGAAGTAATTCTCTGATGTCTTTTAGATTTCTCTTCATGGACCCAGTTCATCCTAACTGGAGTCATTCACTTAAGTAGCAAGTATCACAGATGGAGCTGAGAGGAATGCTGATTTACATAATATATAAAATAGCCTGTGTGTGAGAGTCTGAACTGGGGATACACTGATAAGAGGAACTGATTTTGTATTAATTTTATAAACAAATTGGGTGGGGGGGCAGGCTTTGCAGAAGTGGTCTGTAAATCACTAGAAAAGGGAACAAAGTTAGTAAGAAGTCTTCCTTGGCTTCATATTTATTTCTTATTTGCCTAATGTTTTGAGGAGTTCTGCAAACCAGTGGACTGATGTGGAACAGTTCTCCAATGACCTGACTTTTTACTGTTTGAGATGGGTAAACAGCTGTCTGATCATATCTCCTGAGATCTTTTTCTGTTCCTCCTGGTAAGAAGTGTATGTACAGCAAGACCAGAATTTCAAAGCAATTTAAGAACCGAATGGAAAATAGATATCTATCTTTAGTCATAGTGAATTTATATCAGGTGCCCTGCCTGCATCTTTAGGTGTTGAAGTACTTCTTCAAAGGTTAAAATACTGTCATCAAGATTTTTAAGATACAGTTTAGTGAAGTTCAGTGAAGACACCAATTGATTTTGAAGTTCATACTCATTTGTGCTGACCAAATTCATCCCATCAATATTTGTGGAAAAGAAGCAGAGAAAAGATACTTGGGTATTCATGTAACTTTGAAAACAGGCAAAAATGGGGCAGCCTATTAATGGAGTGTTACTTTTTTTTATGAATCTCCTATCCATGTTGCTAAACATAATTCACATATTCAGAACACACACCCGCATGCCTACCTTTATGGGCAGTAAACTGCCACATGTAACTCTATCTCCTGTCCCCTGTGATCTTTTGCTATGGCAGGCTGAATTTGTGTTGGTGCCTAATCTGTCAATTGAGTGTCTGACCTGTGTATGTGCAGAAAATATTTGGCTTTGGTGCTTCAACATGAATCTTTTTTCTCATTGACTTGGTCACCAGTTTATCTGTCCTTCAGTGTGAATGAATGGGAATATTTTCAGCTGGAATTAAATGAGCACAGGTACTATGAACCAAAAGAAAGATGTCTTAAAGTGTGTTACTAATTATTTATACACTTCATCAAAGGCTCAGTGCTCTTGCTGTGCAACTCATAATCCTTGTCTAGCCATGGCCCTATCCATTTTTAACTTTTCCTTTTTTTCTGTAATAGTCTTTTAGATAAAAATAATTGGGTACTTAAATATTTCTAAAGCTGGCAATTAAAAAATACTTTATTGCATAACCAATATATCTTGCAATGAATATATTATGGGAAAAGAAGACTGTCAAGCAGTCCACAAATTAGAATCCAAATGCAAGTGCCATGTCTTCTGTAGACTCCTTTTAAACATCACGGATGTTTATACACCGAAGCCACTGATGAGCCAGGAGAAATATGGTCATTTACATTGAATTTTGTGTTCTGTAAATCCTGAGCAGGGGCAGAAATGGATTTAAATTGGTTGAGTCTCTGTCATCAGGATCTGAAATTAAGTACATATCAGAGGGACAAATTTTGTGTACACAACTCGGAAGGAAAGTAAGGGACTGTTCTACTCTATATGACATCCATTTATTTGTTGCTTTCGAGTCCATCAGTTGTACCATTATATATGCATAGACATATTCTGCATAAGCTCCTGACCTGTAACGACTGGGTTATTGCAAACTGTTAAGGAAGAAAACTTATCCATCAATAGTATAAATTGCTATTAAAATGAAAGAGTAATTTGTGATGGGAAAGGATTTTGAAACAGGGTGAACTCATTCTCTCACCTTCTATAAATTGCCGTGGAGCAATTACAACAGGCCTAACTATCTGAGGACAGGGTAAGGATTTGCGGGAGATAATTAGTAATATGAAATATTCAGACTACATAATTCCCACTTAAAATATCTCAGGTGGTCTGCAAAACTTTCTGAAAAGGCTAACAGCTGAGGGCACTTCTCATTTAACTAAGGTTGCACTACCCAGAGCTCTGTAAAGGGGCCTTGATATGTAAAAGAATACCCATATTTAGTCTTGTGATAAGGATATTCAAATGCACTGCAAAGATGGGGCATGACTTTGTGCCATAGTTGCAAGAGTACGCAGCAGGTCAAAACTTGAGTCTGACAACTGCTTTCAGGATTAGTAATGTGTTTTACCATCTGTTGCACATAATATTAGGAACTGTCTTTGAAGGATGCGCTCAACTCATGGTCTCAGGACCTGTGCTTTCTGACCCTATGACTCTTATTTCCCGTGCAAATTAGGATTAGGTGGAACAGAAAGGAAAGGGTCTCCGCCCCTCCAGTATCTCTCCTTCCTTCATCATTACCCTGGCAGTAGCTCTATTTAGCTTGATAACACAGGAGCACTGCTGGCTGACTCTTCTTCAGGCGATGAAGGGCTCTAAACCCGGCCGCCTTCCACTTACTTGAGCATGAACCACAAGGCTGGACTGTGAAGGAAGAGTTAAAACCAGCCCTGCTTCCTCCTGATATTGTGTTGCAATTGCAAAAGACAGTTTTTGGATGAAAACAGGTTTCTCCCTGCCTTCAGGAGAATGGATGGAGGCATCTCTCCCCAGACCTTAATAAGTGGAAGAGTTCAAAACATACCCCTTGGCCCGGAATTTTGAACTGCCAGATTTCAATCACACATTACACAGTGTTTGTACATATCTGATATTGTAGCTTCCCTGCTTAGCTTTCTGGGGTGGCTTGTGTTATGTTCTAATACTCTGCATCCTCCCATGCATTGGCTAGAGACCTTAAATTGCCTAACCTTTGGGTTCTGTCTACCTCATAAGAAGCCAGACACTAGAAAGACAGATAGATCATCCATGTTAGCAGCCAGAGCCATTTCTGTGCCATGTCCCCAACTTACAGCACGATCCCAACCCTGCTGAATTAACTTGGACTGACTTTATGAGGTTACTTTAAGCATCAGCGATGGTGATATTCTGCACACCCAAACTGTCTGGCTAAGCTGACCCAGATAGTACTTTGAGAAAAATGGAGAAGTTGCAGGTAATACTTTTACTCAAAATTTAAAGGACTCTGAAAAATTTCTACTACCATTTAAAATGGCTAGCTTCTTGAAAACTTGCTTTTTTCTTACGTAAACCATTGGAAGGCTGTTAGATTTTTTTCCTTTATTTCATGGTGTCCACATAAAAGAAGAGGATTGCTTAGCAAGCCACACAACCTGGCAGGGTGAGAGTGGTCATTTGGCAGTGGCTGCTAATTTTCAGTTAGACTTCTGAGGGGAAAGATTTATGCAATAAAGGACAATGCATTAATACAAACATGTCTGGACTTTACTCTTTCACCAGAGAAATTTATTCTCTGTTCATTAGATTTCTTCATAATTGCTTCAGCTTATTCTCCAAAGGCTAAGCACAGTGTCAGGTGATGTTTTGGGGGAAGGATGGTATCTTGGAGGAAAAGGTGATGTTTTGGAGGAAAGGCAGTGCACTGCTATCAGAAGGACTTCCAATATGATGAACAAGAAGATTTTGGCAGTGTATGCTCCAAGGACAGCTTATCAAATATCCTGATACAAAAAGAGTATATTTTACATTCAAATGTTTGATTTCCTCAGG
>VZTM01022104.1:252255-314194 GCA_013400555.1 Jacana jacana | reverse complement strand
GGATGGAAGCTGTTCGCGTTTTCGTGGCGAAAAGACCGTCATATGCCAGACATGCCTTTGCAGTTCATTTGCATGTGCCCTCTTGCTGAGACATTTACAATTTGAATGTAATCAGAGTGATTCTCCTTATTTCTCATTTTAGGGAAACATGTTTCTTTGTACGCGTGTCTCATTGAAAAAAGCAGAATGGGTCAAGCAGCAGATTTCCCATGCCTTTTGGAACATGACCAGATACTGGTTTATACTGTGTAGTGTAGCTGGAACAAACAAACATTTACTGTTTATCTAGCAAAAGAAAAAACTGCCTACAACCTCCCTCTGCTGCTCAGAATGTAGAGATACCCATCCTTCAACACTCCCGCCCTCCAGTGTTCCCACTAACTTTCAACACAAGCAGTGAAAGGACAAACCCATTGTAACAGCAACAAGAATCTCTGCAGTAGCCGAGATCTCTTCATGCTTCATCCTTTAAATGGAGTTTCTCTTTTATCTGGGGCTAACCAGCACACGCTCTGGAGTCACCAGATTGTACCACTGTTTATCAGGAAATTATTTGTTTTAAATCTCTGAGTTTATCCCTTAAGACACAGAATCATAGAATCATTTATGTTGGAAGAGATCCTTGGGATCATCAAGTCCAACCATCTGCCCTACTCTACAAATTCTCCCCTACACCACATCCCTCAACACCACAGCTAATCTACTCTCAATCATTCAGGGACGGTGACTCCACCACCTCCCTGGGTAGCCAATTCCAGTGCCTGACATAGTTAACCCGTATGTAGTCAGAGCATTTAAAATTTTGCTTGGACCATCAATATGAGTTTAGAGAATTGAACGGGAGGTTTGATACATGCCCCAAAATTTATGTTTTGTCTTATAACAAGGAAGTGTCCCCATGCATGAAGATTAGGTACTCATTTCCTCTGCAAACCCATGGTCATGGCTTTTCTGATCATAAACTCTCTAGTTTCTTTTCCAGTCTTGCTGGTTTTTCACCTCTCTATTGTTAGACAAGTGGTAGAATGTGTTAATATTATGTTAAAAATTCATCCTATTTCACAGGGGTTTTTTTGAGTCTTGTTGCACTTTTTTGACATGAAAACACGGATGGAAACAGTAAAACAAAAGACATGCAAAATATCAGAAGGAGGACATTTGTAGATAGTCTTCAAAACTAATTGTCATATGAATCAAAGAATTCAAACCACCAACATGCTGTACCTTCTAACAGTTTTTTCTTGTACGTACGGGAACATTTGTGTTCCTTTAAAAGACGTATATGTATGAAGCATTTCTCAATAAAAAACATCAAGGTCATGTCCAAAAGGTTACTTTGAACTCTTTTATGTGCATGGTATCATCTGCTACATGGAATTAGGAAAACTAGAAGGGTAAGCATTTTCCTTTAATGGGAAAAGATGGCAATTTCTCCAACAAATAGCTCTGTGTGATGGCAGTATAGTTCCGAGAGAGGGAAAAATTGAGGGGAATTACATTGCAGAATCAACACCTTCTCCATCCCCTATGGGACAGAGCTGTCCATTAGACCAGTTATTCTGACTGGAGTTGACAAGTATACATCCACACCAAGGACTAATATTTTTTTTTCAGATTTAGTTACCAAGTGCATAAAGTTTATAATTTACACACCTTCTCTTAGTTTGCTGTCCTTGTTTATTCTTTAAAGGGTAACTACGACATTGTAAATGCAGTGTAATGTGCACTATATATGGCTTATAGCTATAAATAAGCATGTTGCTGTTTGTTTTTTCTTTGATGCTCCAAGAAGCTACGTAAAAACATCAATATTGTACTGCAAAAATATGTCTAATGAATTATTGTGTAAAATGTGTGTTCACATAAAGTATGACAGTGATGCTGTATTACTCACATGTAAAACAAGTTTTTCAGCAAGATATTTGTAGACACCATGCAATGTTGACAGCAGGTGTTCTCTTCTTCTGGCCCTAAATTTTATTATGTTTGTGGTCTCTTATCTCTACAGATCTCTAGATATGACCTTAAAATAAGAATGCTATCTCCAGTTAAATAATGGCATAGTCTGTTTAGGCAAATCTAAAAGCTCTTGGCTTTTCTTACTCCAGCGATTCTGAGTTAATTAGACCTGGCTGCTTCAGTGAATGATCTGGGGGTTTACCAGTCAGAAATAGAATCTCAGGACCTCTCAGTGTAGATGCTCTAGCAAAGGGACTGTGCGATGCACCATGATCAGCTTACTCAGGAAAAAATATATATATATAATTGGTTGAAACTATATCTTCCTATTGTCATTTTTAATAAACGGAATTAGATAAAATTTTAAACCGGGACCCTAAAGCCACATAATTCAGACATCATGTCAATACCTTAAAGAGCTCCAAGTTACACTCTGAATCTTCATATCTTCCTCATTCTTTTCAGAACATCTTTAAATTTAACCTCTTTATTTTTGGATGTAGTATCTGATTTGGTCATGACTTACTGGAGCCTAATTTTGAGTAGATAATCCATTCAATATCTTAATGCATTATGTAATGAACTCCACCAACTCTAGGAATTTTGGTCTCAAAGTGCTGAAACATAGAGTTATGAAGTATAAATAAAGGATAATAAAATTATCCTTTACTTTGAATCCAGACAAAAAATGGTCAATTTAAATTTGTGACTAGAACTACAACATAGGCTCAGATTCTCTGTCCCAGAAATGTCTATTTGCATTATTCAATCAACAGAGCAGGGCTTCTACCAAAAGGTAAGCGAGACCCAGGCCAAGATCCATGGGAATGAGAAGGTATGGAGAAAACAAGCTAAGGAAATATTAAGTTTTAAGTGCTCTCAATAAAACACTTATAGGAACTAATCCTTCTCCTACTAAAAAGAATGGAAAATCTACAGTCAACTGCAATCGCCCAGCTCACTCTGATAAGGCATAGAGAAATAGTAGTTAAAGAAAGGGGAATGGAACACTTAAACTTAGTATTTTATGTCAAAACAATAATTTACTAGTGCTATTAGGACCCCCAAATTAAATTGGCTTTTGGTTGATGACTCATTCACAAACCACTCTTGATTTGTCAATACATTAGTATTGCATGTCTTTGATAACTGGTTCAGCTGAATTATTTTTAGTCACTCTACTGTTCATGAACTGCTCATTTTGATTAATCATTATTTGTGGGATGTTATTGGTCATACAGTATATTTTATGCTTCTTGATTAGCTGACTGAAATTTTAACAAAAGATAATGAGTTATGACTAACAAATAATGAACAGTGAGTAATGAACAATGTATTTCAGGTACAAATTTGGAGAACATTGGTGATTCACAGGCACTGTTTTGAACACTGTGAATACTGGGCCACAAATATTTTGAAATATATTCTGTCATGGTGGCAAGAATAGCAACAAATCTATGGTCATTTGTTTGTGACTGTATTGCAAATGTATTCCTTACATCATTCCACCAACTCTAACTCTGAAGGAGATACATAAACTAATGCAACCTTTTTAATAGAGGTACAGGAGCTCAAATTAAGAAGTGATTCCAACTAAACGGCTGAATTGATCCTTAGTGTCCCTCTTAATCCTTTCTTTTCCCTCTAAAATCTTCCATAATTACTCATCTTTTGAGTCTTAATAAAAGATAAAGCTCCATGGGCAATAAAATAATTTTTTTTTAAAAGCATAGAACAGTTTATTTCATAGAAGAAACCATAGAACTGGTTGCAACTGGTGGACTGCAGCTGCTGGATTGACTTTAGTGTTCTCAGATTATACTGGTGACATTCTGGTATATTTGTAGTAAATACAGAATACAGGGTTCTTTTTGCTACAGTAGTTAGCTGCTTGCACAATCTAATTAAGGCTTCATACTCCTTAACCATTAGCATTATTCCTTTAATAAGCACTAAATTAAGCAGGCATATGTGTCATATATCATCAGGAAATCAAACACAGAATGTCAGGACTTTTATGACTTTCTGTGACATTTGAGTGTCAAAAACTAAATCCCACAGTCCCAATAATTCTTCCCCTGTTTTTTTGGAATGAACAAATCTAAGAAATCCTAAAATAAACTTGCATTAAGGTTGAAATAAGAGAGGGATTAAATTCCACTGAACTTATGTTTCAAAGCAGCCATCGTGAAAAGAGGCTATAAATACACTTCATACCTATAGTTTCTGCGTTATTATGTTTTTTATTTCATTTTACCTCATGGATGCTACTCTGAAATCTATTGGTTATAAGCCAAAAGGAACCTTGAGGCATGCAGCAAGAAATTTCACTCATCAGAGTGGGAACTGCAGCGTTCACTTATTTACGAGCTGAATTTGGAGGGCTCTTTTTCAGGAGTCAAATCAAAATTTAAAACAAACCCTTACAATGGCTGCACTTTCTGCACTGGGCTTTGTTTAGTCAGGTAGATTTCATTCCTGCTCTTCACTTTCTCTGATGTTTAAAATGGCTCCTAGGAGAATAAATCGGTTTCTTTTTTCACATAGAAAGTTAACACAAACACTAGATAACTTGCAGAGACTTCAAAGGGAAATGATAAAAACGCTTTTCAGACATAGAAGCAAAAAATCCTTAGTACTCATCTTCTCTGCATCTCCTCAGCTCTGCAATGAGCAGACATGCTTAAGAAATTTTGACTGAGACAGGCCAACTGAATTTTCAGAAAGCATTTTGTGTTCAATTCAGTGCTGGGAAAAATGAGAGTGGACATTTTTCTAATCTCAGGACCAAAGTGAGCATCCTACTGTTTCTGAAATTTAACCCCGGAATTCAATGAATATAAATATAAGGGGTGAGATACTCAGATTTGGAAAGCAAGATTGAATGGAGTTTTCTTTAGCTAATTCTAAAATAATAATTATTTTTTAAAAAATTTATATATCTTTGGCACAATTATGCAGCTCCCAAACAAAGGAAATGGAAACCTAGAATGACCCTTTATTTCATTCTGTCTTTCTTTCTTTCTTTCTGTGTTTAATGACAGCATCTGCCTCACTTGTATCTCTCATTATAGAATTTATTATTCAGTTTCTTAGTCCACTCCCATGACATAGCAAATATTTTGCATTTATCATGCAAGGTAAATTTAATAGCGTATTTCTAAAGTGATCAAAGATTAACACTCCTCAGTCAGCATAAAGGAATCAACTCTTAGGATAAGTCAATGCAAAGAACGGGCTACAATTATTTTATGACTAAATATGTGACTTGGGTTAACCTGCTTTTTAAAAAATTAAGTGTCTGTGGTAAGCAAGGGCAAAAGAAATTTAGAAAGCAAACTGGGACATCTGATGTAGCTCTTTGGTACCTGGAAATCACCACAAATTTGGATCTGTGTTACAATCTAAGGGCCATGCATTTTCTGCATACAGCCTGAGTGTTCTCACCATTCCCAGAAGTTTTCTTCTCTGAACTGTCTTATGGCCAAAGACCTGTAGATGGGGACAAAGTAGATCCTGAGCCTTCTTATTCCTTATATCTTTCAGTCAATCTGAAAGGACAAATTATGTTTATTTTCCCTTGCTTTCATTTTCTGAACTGTACCTCTCTTTTCTCAGGTCTTCACATGGATCTAGTCACCCAAGAGGAGCAGAAACGTCTAGGAAGAAACTGAGAAAGCACAAACTGCCACTTTTTCCTTCATTTTGAAAAAAAAGTTGGTCCTCTCTAGCAATCCCTGGCAGCAATCAAGAGAGGTCTGTGGCTAGGTCTGAGTGTTATTTATGCAAAAAAAGTGATGCTGAATAGCTGTAAAATAGATTAATCATAATCTATCGTACAGCTCTGCCTGGTGTCCCATGTGGAAGGGAAGGTGCAAATTGCTCAGATGGAGGAGATTTCTGCTGCAATACACTTTGCAAAGAGGAGAGGTAGAATAAAGGTGGCATAGCTGGAACTCACACCCATTTGTTTCTGAAAAGCTGAGGACTAAAGCAGTGAAAAAAATATTCCCACTTGTATTTTTGCTGCTGTGAGGGAAGACCAGTGAGCAGCCCAATGTTGGGCTTTCACTATGAGTTTTACTGCCTACAGAATGAGGAAGATCCACTCTCTACTGCTTTGTATTTCCCCTTTCTGTCTCCAGACATTTGCTGGTGGTCACCATGGCCATTTGGCTAACTCAAAGAACAGAGCTTTCACTAAGATTCTTGTTTAGGAGTACTCTGTCCTCTTTTATCCTTTCTTGGGAGGTGGAGCCGGACTCTTTTCAGTGGTTCCCAGTGACAGGACAAGAGGCAATGGGCACAAACTGAAACACAGGAAGTTCCATTTGAATATGAGGAGAAACTTCTTTCTGATGAGGGTACCAGAGCCCCGGAAGAGGCTGCCCAGGGAGGTTGTGGAGTCCTTTTCTCTGGAAACCTTCAAGACCCACGTGGATGTAGTCCTGAGTGATGTGCTCTGGGCAATCCTGCTTTAGCAGGGGAGTTGGACTAGATGATCTCTAGAGGTCCCTTTCAACTCTGACGATCATGGAATCATGGAATCATTCAGGTTGGAACCCATGATTCCGTGATTAACAACTCCCAATGATACTTTCATACATAACTAGATAAATGAATCAATAGATAAATCATGATTTATGTTTAAGTTTACATTTCCTTGCCCCCCTTTTAAGACAGCATATTCTGTTTTAAACCTTGGTATCAATATTATCAACTCGCAGTCCCTTGGTTGGCATTACCTTGGTGTACTGAACTTACTGAGCGTAAGTCATGTTGACAGTATTGAGTGCGTTTGCTCCCATGTGTTTTAGATATTACAGAGTCCTGGGTCTGACAAATATTTGAGCCAGAGGCAATGTAGCTATTTCAGCTACAGTAGGCTCAAGGCAAATAATTAGGGGGAAATGCTAGACTGAGGAAACAGGGTTGAAAAACTTGTTTTGAGCAATGGTGGATGAAGAAAAAGCAAACAAGAGACTGGAGAACTCTGAGGTCTAATTATGATGGTTAATACACACAGACTTTCTGCTACTGGCTAAATTGTGGAATCAGGGAACAGACCCCAGCTTACAGGTCCTGCTCTGCATTTCAGCTGCATCCCAAATCCGGATTGGGATGAGCCTAATTTGTGTGCTGTTCTCTCTGTCCTGCCCTTCTGTAAGAGGAAAACTGAAAGCCACAGAAGAGAAATGTAAAGCGTCCACAGACAACTCTAGCTTTGCCCCCAGTAATGTCAAGTTGTACCAGCCATGCAACATACCGTTACTTTCCATATATCTCAAGAGAGATTGCTTTATATGCAGAGAGCTCCACAAAATTTATCTGAAATCCAAATGATGACATCCTTCCCTTTATCATGGTAGTTCTGGCTGGCGCTATGGTCTTTTGCTGTGTTTAAAAAAACCAAACCTATGCTTTTCACTACAAAAGTATGCCTCTAGCAGGTGTCCGCCCCCCCCGTCCCTNTTTCTATTTTTTGACAAATAAGTTAGCTAAAACTTGTTTGCTATTCCAAGAATGAGATTCAGAAAAGGGATACTGTTATGTCCATTTTCTCAGCCATACTGTGAGAAATTATAACATTTCCATTCTTTGATGCAAAGTTGTGACACCTGGCAAGAAAGCAATCTCATGTAAAGATAGGCTTTTCACGGAACTGCTAAAAAGATCCAGCAAAACAAACTCAATCTTGGTCAAAGAATATGCCTTTGAAAAACACACCATAGGGTTTCTTTACAGGTCCCTTTTTCTGAAGATTTCCCCTTTAATAAGGTTTGGTGTAGCTGTAAAAAACCTCATGTGATCCTAACTATATATGATTCATCATCACAAACCACATGACCTTTGAAGACTGAAATCTGGAAGAGAAAGGCTGGGACAGTCTGTAAAGACCAGTTGAAGCAGGCAAAGAGCTTGTGAAACACGGAATCATAGAATAGTTTTGGTTGGAAGGGGTCTTTAAACGTCATACAGTTCAACCACTCCTGCAATGAGCAGGGACATCTTCAACTAGATCAGGTTGCTCAGAGTCCTGTCCAGCCTGACCTTGAACGTTTCCAGGGTCAAGGCATCTACTATGTCAAAAGAGAGTGTAAATAATGTATTCAGTTCCTCATCAAGCTCACTCCATTAACTGACAGGTGGCATCAAGTTCTCTTGTCATCATACCTTTGCACAGACTCAGTGTTCCTGATGGATACTAAGGATAGTATCTAAGATTTACTGGTGAAAAAGTTTTCAGTTAAAAGGAAAGTTATAGTACCTCAGTGTGGTTGAATAGGTGGGGCTCTATCCTGTTATAAGGAATTATCTTTTAGCAACAAAACACCCTTCCACATTATCACATTATGAAATCAAAATGTAATTGCATGGAATCATCCTGTCTTCCAGAAATAGCATGTTGCATCACCTAATTTTTAAGGATATGAAAGTCCTAGTGAAACTAAATTCTGAGTGCTTTTTCAACACTCATCAAAGACAGAAAAAATCATATTGGGGGTTGGCCAATGAATTCTTGCTGTTTGGATTCTTTGCCCAGCAAATCATGCAATAATTATTTTGAGGCTGTGTTGAACTTAAAACGAAGCTGTAGCTCACTGAAAAATATATGTCAATTCTTAAACTTCATGAAATATTCCTTCAGAAAATTCTGACATTTCTGGCATGATGTAATCTCTTCACTGGCAACAATTGCACAGAAACAGACAAAATGTACCACAGGCTTTTTTTTTGTGCTATGCAAAAATAACAAACAAGGTATGTGCCTCATTATACTGAATATGAGCTTCCAGTAAGTGCTGCTAATAGGTCAGTAGTCAGTAAAGCCCCTGTGGTACTGTGGTATCAACAAGAATTCAGGGGGTAAAATGCATAAGATAATATCAGTCTATCATGTTTTTCACACTCTTGGGTGAAAAAAGTCCTGGCCTACTCATGCCCCCAGAGCTCAAGTTATCAGCATTCTGTTTCTCACCTCCAAGGTCAGGATTAATTTCCTTTTTTCAATACTTTTACCTATGAAGAATGAACTAAATAAATGGAATCGACAGATAAAGTATTTTATGAATAAATTAGGAAGTCTTTCCCTCCTGTCATTGTCACCCCTTGAAGTGACAGATTAGCTGCTGATCTGAAATCTATCAAGTGAATTCTTGAGCTAACGCCCTCCCCAGAGAAACCCTTGCTAAAAAAAATCCCAACTGAAACCAAAAAAGACTTTCCCACAGAAAGCTAAAGATTCTGAATCTCAGAGCTGCAAGTCTCACTCCACCACTCAAACTCAGACTTTACATAGGTATTTTCTGCTAGGAGCAATAGTACTTTTCCTTTCTAGAAAAGCAGGATTTGATTTGCAAAGCCTGACAGATTCCACAGACCTCCTTGTTAGCTGACGTTCACCAAGTTTTAACTAAGATCTAAATCTGTGCTGTTTATTCCCACAGAATGTGCCTTTGGTCTTTATTGCTAATTAATTCACTTTACAAAGTCATCTGCCTAACGTTTAAAGTTGTTTTACAAACAGGAGGTTCAAAGTTGAGGCTGCCTCTTCATCTTCAGTGTACCTAGCTATGTCTACGTGATGCGGCACATATGGAATGCAGCATTGTTTATTGATCTAACACACTCAAAATGTGTAGACACCAGGGAACAAATTAAGGGCAAAATCGTCCTCTCAGATCTGTTGTGCATGGATCAGAGATAAGCAGTACAAATTAGAGCTTTTCTCAGCTGCAATGCACAAATGTTGCTTCATGAGTTCCCCTCTAGGCTTCAAAAAGAAGGATTGTGCCAGTTGTGCAATAACATCCTCTTTGGGCCAGAAAAATCTCCAAGGGTGTGTGGTCTGGCCAAAAAAAGGCCATTTTCTCTTTCAGGTCTTCGTTCCCATTAGACGTTTGCACATACACACTTCACTGAACATGAGATGGAATCAATACGTGCAGGCCTGCTTGGGAATGAAACACGAGCACTCAATAAAATAAATAAATAAAGAAATGTGTGTACAGTCCCCTGCCTGATGAAGAATTCAAATTGCCTCATAGTGGTTTTACAGGTTTATACATAGAGTTTGTTTAATTTTCTGTTAATTCCCTGTGTTGTGTGCTTATTGCAATTTACTTTTACTCTAATTAAAATAAAATATTAGTCAAGGTTGCCGTGTTTATCCTTCATCAGCATAGCCGGAAGAAAGCCAGTGCACGGGTTAATGATGGATTTTCACCTCCTTTTAATGTTGATGGTGGCTGGGAATTTAGATTTCCATGTGATTAAAAGGAAGCTGAGCTGTGTGCTGAGCTGCACGTGAAGCACATCTGCTCTCGGTCCAAATGTTATATCATACTTCGCTGGTCACTGAGGTAGGTTCTTGTCAGGGTATTTCTAGCTGGGAGCCAAGAGACAAATTGCCAGCGAGACAAATACTGTGAGATTTGTACCTATGTTACGTGTAATATGTTTATTTGTGTCAGCCAGAATATTGTTTCTCATGTATAGGAGGGAGCAATCTTGTGTTTTGTTTTTGAAATAAGACTCTCTGAAACAATTGAATGTATTGAATTCATTTCCAGATACGGCATCCGCGATTGGTACACTGTTGGGTAGGTGTTCACGGTCTTCACGCTCTAGTAATCTGCTCCTGGGAAGAGATCCATCATTTCAGTGCTCTGAGGCGTTTGGTCTCCGAGCTCTGGGAGGGATCTGGGACTCCTGTCTTGGAAATGGGTTTGATTGATTTAGTGCCAAGGATGTGGGAATAACGACCGCTCTAGTTTCTAAAGAAAATTCTCCAACACCCGTGAATATTTAAGAAGAGCTGAAGATCAGATTATAAATCCAAGGTCACGTAGCAAGTCTAAAGCAGGGTTAAAACTAGTGCCTGCCCTAAGCAAAAAACCTTCTTGCCTCATTGAATATTCCACACTGAAATCATTGCAACTAGTCTGGGTTCCTTCCTGGTTTGCAAATATAGTGAAAATTAATTTGGATCCTAAGAATTGTATCTTTTGCACTTACAAAAAACAAAACAAAACCAACCAACCAAAAAACCACAAAAAACCCCAAACCAAAACAAATAAAAACCACCTCACAGTATTTGTTTTTTAAATGCCACTATTGTCCTGTACTGTCAGCAGAAGACATTTGAATACTAAGGCTGTAGCATTTTTCTCTTTCAGCTTTCAAAAAGCTTTTTTGCGCTGGGACAAGTGCATGACTAGATAATAGTTTGATACCTTTTCATGATAAAATACTCCTTAGCTGAAGACAGAAATATGCCCTTATCTACTGACGTTGTTTATGAAAGAAATACAACCATCCCAAAAGATAGTGCCTTTTGTTTTTCTAAATTGTTTAGTTGAAAAAGAGACTCTGATCCTCTGATATACAAATAAGAGTCCCATGTTGGCATCTCTCTGCCTGGCTATCACTCTAAGTTCTTGAAATCCCTGAGCCCAAAAATAAAGGTGGGAGGCAGAGTTTCTGTGGGTGAAGCACAGCGTTTCAGATATCATCACAGAGCCTATTCACCAAATTACTGCAGATAAGAGACTTTTCTTTGCATAAAGGGCATTTATACTCCTCTCAGAATTGTATTTTTATCCCCAAAGACTGAAACAATATGATTAGGAGTTCAGTATTTGGTGCGCCAAAAGAAAGACGGAGACGTGGCCTCCTTTGTGTCCCCATTGCTTCTAAAAATTTAGAGCACTCAGGTTTTTTTTGCAAACATGCACACAGACATTTTGCAGAAGACTTTAGGTTTTATTTTGCCTGCAATCTACCTGGAGGATGGTGATCTTTTCTAGCCCAGACTTATACATCCACAAGTCAGTTGAGTTGTGTAAAGTCAAGTCAGGTGCCACTGTCTGAATACTCATTCTTCTGTACTCTATTTTTATAACTAGAAGCAGAACTAGAAAGCAGATTTCTGTAACTCAATATACTAACATTTTTATAAACCCCAAGTATTTTGAAAAGAAGACCTTAACATTGACCTAAAATGCTCATCTAGCCATTGCTGAAATTAGAAAAACTCACTAAGTTCCCTCGAGTCTGAATGCCACTGCATGAAGAAGAAAAATTCTATGTATTTTAACTAGTTTTCAGTGTAGAACCTATTTCTAATATGCTAAAGGGGCAAACATACAAGTTTTTAAAAAGTGAAAGTGAAAAAAGTGAAATGAAAGCAAGATAGTCTTACTCCTGTACTCTCCAGAGTAGCCCCCCGTGTAAGGCAAGCAGGATGAAGATTAAAGTTGACAAAGGGAATTAAATATCAACAGGTGACCAACGTTTGAGACTACAAAGGAAACTAGTGTGAAAAAGGTGGCTGCAAGACTTTCCCAGTCCCACCAGTTTCAACAGGAAGAGATCTCTGCACTCAGCTTGAGGTCCACCAGGGTCCACTGAGCAGTAGATCTCTGTCCCTAAAGATCAGCTTTGAGGCTTGAGAAAAGCCAAAGTCAGCCCCAAATTCTGTTCACCCTATTCACAGGAACAGACTTCCAAAGACAAGAAGGATGCTGATACATGGTGATCAAGCTTTGGGCCAGTGTACAGAAGGAGCATAAAAAGTGAGCAACCATCAATGCTAGCAAAATAAGACCCTTAGGAATTATCTAAAGGTCATAGAAAATGAATAAATATTAATGTACTTATCATGCAGAATCTGAGAAATGTGCTGTTATGACTGAAATATTATTCAAAGACAAGTATTGTAATTAAGGTTTTTCTTTTCCCTAGGCAGTGATAAAGAAATGCTGGGTTTATCCTCAGCCTTTAGCCAGCAAGTGCTTCCCCCCCCTCCCCTTAATTCTGAGTTCTTAATGCAATAACCCTTTCAGATTGAATGAATAGCTAGTTAATTCCTCAAAAGTGCAACATTCCTGTTGCTAAGCATTTAATTTCATTTAATTTTGTCCCCCCCCCCAATCCTTTTTTTTTCACTTACTTCCAGGTGCATTCTTGGGCTACAGCAGTTGCTAGTTTGTGTAACCCCATGAAGTCAGAAGGCTTAAGAGCCCCTAGAGCTAATACAAAATGTATGAGTGTGCCATATCTCAAAATTCCTGCTGTCGGAAGTGCCGGCTGGGAGGGGAGACAGGAAACCTGAAGGGGAGAGGCAGAAAGAAGTCCCGAAGGAAAAAAGAAACGGGGAGAGCCAGGAAAAGGAAAAACAACAGTTGAGGCATCTGAGAGTATGAAGAGCACAGGTGATGGGGAAGACCAAAGACAACCGGAGCCAAGGGCTCAGCTGGGTACGGAGGTGCCAGCTGTGGGGAGGCAGAGCTCACTGAGCGATGCTGACAAGGTTCAGAGGGGCACTCATAGCCCAGAGCTCATATTAATCAGGTGCCCATCCCTCTTTTCTTCCAGGACGTACGCTTCCCTCAGAGGAGGAAGCCAGAGCCCACCAAAGGATGGTGCAAAACAATTGCAGGCATCCCAAATTCATGATGTAGGGCCAGGCTGGCCTCTTCTTTCAGTTTAAAACCATCCTCACTCAGAAATATTCAGTCAAACACCTTTGTTCTGCTGTTTTCTCCTGATTTCTCAGAAAGAACAGAATATGGCAAAGTGGACAGACCTTCCCAGGTGCACTCTTCCATCTGCCATCAGCTCCCTAGAACAATGAGAAAACTGGGGTTGATCAGAAAGCTGGTTCACGGGATTTATCCAGAAGAACTCAGGGCTGACAGGCTTTCCAGGGCCCTGAGTGCAGAGAGGTGTGGGGCCCAGTTCTAGAACATCTAGAGATGTCCATGTCTGCAGAGTGTTCCTCATTTGGGTCGAGCTGGAGGAAAAGGGTGCTGGAGGAGGATGCTCTTTATCCAGCCTGACCTGGATCATTTTATGGATCCTGGTTCCCCGGGTAACCCCCAAACTTAAAGATGCAGCAAGACCTGAGTCGTATAATAGAACTCACCACCAAATCCAAACAATAAAAAAAAAAAACAGATGAAAACCAAACCAAACCAAAAATAAAACCAAAAAGCAAGGCCTCTCTCTTGCTTCAATGGGCTTTAGAGAGGAGCTGGGCTGTGTCTTGCTTGTGTGGATGGGCAGAATTTTGGAAGAACATACAGCACGTTTTGCTTTTGATGGTACCACTGCTGCTATTGTGTTGCAATAGGCCAGAAAGAGTCATTTGCTTTTATGGCAGGAGTGATGCGATGCGTGTAAACAGAAAACTCTTTCCCTTTGCCAGAGCCCATGGATAAAACCCAAACTCTAGAAACGATAAACACACTTCTTCATTCAACTCTTCCTTGTCCCAGATTTGCTCAGCTGCTGTCTTTGGGATATATGATGCACGCCCTGCTACTCCCCGAGCATCTGCTATGGGCCACTATGAGAGATGGGGAAATGGGCTAAAGGGACCTCTAGTCTGAGCCAATATGTGCTTATGAGGCAGCTCCTGCTTGCACTGTAGGCAATCCAGCATTTGTGCTGTCTGTGCAGGAAAATGAGGGCTCAATTAGTGCACGAGCTGGTATAATTCTGCTAGGTCGTCGAGACTGGTATAGGTACAATAAGAACCGAGAGTGCAACAGCACTGGCTCTACAAAATGCAAATTGGAACATATTGTCACCAAGGACCCTCTGTGTCTCCTCTGGCTGCTAGCAAAGCCCATGCCCAAGCCACTATATGGCCATTGCTACCATTCCTCATACGAGCCCCGTAGCAGATGTGTGTCTGCATTTTCACACAAACACATAATCTTTGCTCAGGACCCATGGATTTCTCTCTTTTGCTGGCCTTCTGATGCTTGCACGCATACCTCGAGATTCTGTCTCCCTCAGGCTATGTCTGTACTGATAAAGCAGACAGAGGCTGAGCAGGGTCCCCAGCCTGGCACACAGTTGCCCATACGGTCAGGTCACTGGCACGGCTCCCGCTGCTGGTTTCGGTCCGGGCAAGCAATGCCTGGGCGCAGGTGGGAGTGAGCACAGGCCAGAGATCATTCCCAGCTGACAGCCTGACACTATTCTGGAGAGTAAGAAAATATAGTTATATAGGTACGCTTTTATCTGGGAACATGCCCTGGCCCTGTTTAGTTTATCAGCAAGAGCAGAGCCTGGGCCTGAGTCTAAAAGAACAGTTAAGTTCATGGGGAAAAAGGGTGACCTGGATCTATGGCCCTGTAATGGCACATGCATTTTGCTTGCTCTCTAGCCTTGCGTTACAGGAGACATCAGTGATCGGTCCACACATCAGCATAAAAATGTAAGGTTTTGATAACTATCACCTAAACATCAAGGGGGAGAGAGGGAGTGAGGACAGTGAGGGGTAACCCCATGGAGTCCAGAAATGGCCACCTGGTCCACTCTTATAAATCACAGGCAAAATTTAAGCTCCATTAAAAACATTTGTATGTCCTAGTTGTCCCGAGACACTAAACCCATCCAAGCAGACTACAGAATTTCAGGTCCTTTGGTACAGAAGACTAAAACCTTAAAAATCGTGGTGTGATGCAGAAAGGGAGAACCTGGACACTGCTGTGACTGAAGACTTCTGAAAGAGGACGGAAGGAGTGAAGGGAAAATGCCTGAACCATCTGAGGAAGTTCAGCTTAGTGAAAAGATGCCGAGGCAGAGGATGGGAAACACAAAGATATCAGATGTGGTGAACTCAATGTGAAAAAGCCAAACGCTCATTCTGCCTGCATAGTTGCAAAGTTATCCAGCCCTGGGGAGAGTTGGGGTTATTAAGCCTGGAGAAAAGAAGACTCCAGGGAGACATTAGAGCCCCTTCCAGTCCCTCTAGGGGGCTACAAGAAAGATGGGGAGGCACTCTTTATCAGGGAATATAATGATAGGACAAGGGGTAACAGTTATAAACTGAAAGAGAGGAGATTTAAATTAGATCTCAGGAAGAAATTCTTTCCTGTGAGGGTGGTGAGGCACTGGAAGAGGTTGCCCAGAGAAGCTGTGGCTGCCCCATCCCTGGACGGGTTCCAGGCCAGGCTGGATGGGGCTTTGAGCAACCTGGTCTGGTGGGAGGTGTCCCTGCCCATGGCAGAGGGTTAGAACTCCATGATCTTTAATGTCCTTTCCAACCCAAACCGTTCTATGATTCTATAGCCCCTCTAGTCACTGAAGTTGTCAGTCTGCTTTTCTCTTCATTTACCAATTTTATTTGATGCAAGGGGGAAGTTTGGGTGCGAGACTGTACATGCAGCCCTGTAGCTCATTCTCACAGTCCAAACAATCCTGTCTAGCTTATAAATGCTCAGCTGCTTCTGAATTCTTCATCAGTGCTCAGAGAGCAAGAGTGGTACTTTTCAAAAACCTATTAAAATAAGCTTTAAAAACAGTGATGGGGTTAAAAACAGGAGTAAATCAGACTTTAGGAGGTGTCAGTGCAACATACGTGATGGGATGCCCTCGCAGCACAGCAGCTGGCTGCTCCTGGAAGCAGCACAGACAGGACGGCTCCAACTTCGGTGCTAAGGGACCTGGTCCCGCAAACCAACTGCAGCAGAAATGCTGAATCACAGACCAGCTGCACCCTGAGAGCTGAGATGTCTGGATGGAGAGCTGATGGTTGCAGCCTGAAGCTGAATATAGAACCGACTGCTCAGGTAGATAAGCAAGCAAGCAAACAGTGGAAAGCCTGAGGAGAGAGACTACGTGCCTTCAGCCCGCCGTGATTTCAGATGCGACGTGAGCCATTTCTCAGTGGAGCACAGCAACGTAGTGGTCTGTTAAAACACAGCCACAAACTCCTCACAGGAGAGAAAAAGAGGAATTTACTTTTTTTTTCCTTTGCCACATGCATTATCACACAGCAAAGAGGGGTTCAGCACAACCAAAGAGAAGGAAGCTAATGAGCTGCTGCTAGCTTTGCAGCTCTAACACCCTGTATGAAAGTTATACAGTGGGCAACTTGTTTTCTCTCCATCCTTACCTTGGTGATGCTGGGTTGAAATTGCTTTTGCAGCTGGGTTACTGAGTTGTACCAGTTGTAATCAAGGTCATGACATTTCTCCCAAACACCCTCAGAATCGATTCTTCATTCTGTTTTGTTTTGAAAATGTTAACAGCGCACACTGGCTACATATCAATATAATGAAAAAAGGGAGAGGGTGTCAGGCAAAGCTGCTTGTAGCACACAGTACTGTTGCTTTAAGAGCTGGCTGTGCCTCACGGAGAATAAGCAGTGTGCACTAGTCTAGAATGAAATGGGCTACAGATAAATTATTAAGCTTTTCTAGGAGGCGGACGGGACATTTTCACCTAGGCTGCAATGCGTGTCATCACATACAGAAAAAGGATAAACAGGCTTGGGCCAACTTGATGAAAATTGATAGTGACTTACACATCGCTATTCAAAACCAGTCATATCCAGATTAAGGCAGCCTCAGAGAGCAATTTCCAGAATAATCCTACATAACACTTGCCAGGCCTTCGTATTCATTAGTACGTGTTGATTGGAAAAGAGTTTTAATGTGCTGATTCAGAGATTCCATGATTGTTTGCTGCATAACTAAAAAGGGAAACATTTTCAAGTTTGCCTTTTCATATTCACTCAGTCCTGTGGCTTCTGAAAGGCAAAGGTGTTCTCATGGAAGATCCCTGCTGTAGAAAGTCACCCTGAGAATTTTAGCTGGCTGTTTTGGTCTGATTAGATATATCTTTGCATGACAACATGATTTCATCTCGAGGCAAAATTTCCAAATCCAATAAATCCATTGGGATGTTTTGGAAAGAAAAAAGACTAAAAAATAAAATCAGTCTCAGCCTGTAGTCTGAAAGTGAGTGCAGTTTACACAGGCAATATGTCCTGTTCATCTCTCAGAGAATCTACACTCTTTTTTTTTTTTCCCCATGAGAACAGCAGAGAAAACATTATAGCCTCAGAATATGTTTTTAAATAGTGTTTCAGATGGACATTAGGCAACCAGGAGGAAATTCAAACTCTCAATTTCTATGGATTATAGATCTCTTCAGACTCCTAACTTTGCAGCATTTGCTGTCCTGGGTCCAAATTTCTTGTCAGCCTCTGTGATGCAATGATATGAGACAGCATGTCTGGAGCATACATGGCAAAAGATCATTAGTTTTAAGGCTACATGATGTCTTTACTTGCCATCCCAGCGCCATCTCTGAACTCCTACTCTACATCTTTTAACAAAGAAAAGGAAGGGTGGAATTCACCCTTTTGAATTTTCCTGGTGTTTGAAGGGACTCAGAGATCATCTTCTTCGTACCCCTTCAGAGAACGAGGATCAGTTATAATTAAGACACAACATGTAAGCCTAAATCTAAAAGTCTTCACTAATTTTAATTTGACTTGCACACTGTTGTCTTGCTTTAATACTTTCATAAATCCTGTGATTAGATTTTTCTCCTTTATATATAATTTAACTCTCATTTGTTGCAAAACAAACTGATTTCTTCTAGTCCTTCCTCTCTTGGACTCAAGGGATAACTGACCATCTTCTTTTTATAGAAAACTTTTACAAATTGGGAGGTGATGATCACCATTCTTTCTTCCTTTCCTTTTTACTGAATTAAAAAAGGCTAATTCATTCAGCCTTTCCTCCTTGGCCACATTTGTTAGAAGCTGATCATTCCTGATGCTTTCTTCTGGATTATCTCTAGTTGGTACACATCTGTCTTTAAGTGCAGTGCCCCAAATTGGATACAGTACTTCCACTGAGGCTTCTCCAGTGGCAAGTAGAGCAGAATAATTTCATTCCTCTGTCTTACATCCAACTGTGCTCTTAAAAACATCCCAGAATGAGACTTGTTCTTTTGCAGCAGCCTCATACACATTTGTGGTACGTTGTAAACTTTAGATCCTTTTTCTGCCCTCTTACTATGTGGCCCATTTTAAATCCTCAGTCCCAAGCTCCCAGGCTCCACTTGTCCTTTGCAAACCTCCATGTTGCTGCTTTCAAACTGAAGATGGTCACTTTGCTTTGGAAACCTACACACTCTTCCAAATCCCGTACCTCTTCTTAAGTAATGTATTGCTCTCCCTGCTCCACTGGTCACATCACCAGTAACAGTACTGAGGAGAATGGTCAAAAGGAGATATCCATGCTTTAACTGTACTCCTGGGTTGACCACAAACCATTATTAGCTACTGTTCATCTGAGGCTTTTCACTCCTAAAAGGAAAGGGAGCTCCTTTGACAGGAATAAATAAATTATAGCTTCAGTTGCGGTATGAGTCAGTTTGGCACCCCTAAAGATGGAAGAACATTTCACCCAGGCAGTTATTACATGTTACAATAATGCATATTACCTTTAGCCTGCATAAACTGCATTGCTTTCAAAAGATGTGAATGCTCAGCAAATGTTAAGTATGGAAAAAACTATGGCTGAATTTGGTGTGTCAATATTCTTGAAGATCTGGATATAGAAGTGCACTGAGCGGCAGTGGATGTACAATAGAAATGTATCTAACATTGACTATCCAAGAGAAAGAGCAGCTTTCCGTTCTTGAGAAACACATTCTAGAGCTTCTGTAATGTTTCTTAGAATCATAGATTCATATAGAATCTTAGAATGGTTTGGGTTGAAAGGGTCCTTAAAGATCATCAAGTTCCAAACCCATGCCCTGGGCAGGGACACCTCCCACCAGGCCAGGTTGCTTAAAGCCCCTTCCAGCCTGGTCTGGAACACCTCCAGGGATGGGGCAGCCACAACTTCTCTGGGCAACCTGTTCCAGTGTCTCACCACCCTCACAGTAAAGAGTTTTTTCCTGAGATCTAATCTAAATCTCCCTTCTTCCAATTTAAAACCATTACCCCTTGTCTTGTCACTACACCCCCTGACAAAGAGTCCCTCTCCAGCTCTCCTGTAGGCTCCCTTTGGGTACTGGAAGGCTGCTATAAGTCTCCCCAGAGCCTTCTCTTCTCCAGGCTGAACAAACCCAGTTCCCTCTGCCGGTCTTCACAGGAGAGGTGCTCCGTCCCTCTGATCATCTTTTTGGCCCTCTGCGAGACCCGTTCCAACAGGTCCATGTCCTTTCTATGTTTAGGGCTCCAGAGCTGGACACAGTACTCCAGGTGGGGTCTCACAAGAGCAGAGAAAGAAGGGTAGAATTACCTCCTGCAACCTTCTTGCCACACTTCTTTTGGTGCAGCCCAGGATGGGGTTGGCTTTCTGGGCTGCTGGTGCACACTGTCAGCTCCTGTCGAGCTACTCAACCAGTTTCTTGCTCAAGGCACAATGAAATTCATAAGGTTTTTGCAAATTAAAAAGTTGGTTACTGTTAATGAATCCTTGACTAAGAACACAGAGCATGATTTACTACTGCGACTTATGTTGCTCCTTTCTTCATACAACCTTTTAGCTACAGGTTGGATACAACCTCTGTTAACATTCCAAAATTAATACTTGGTGTTCAGGGACAAGGGGCAGTGTTAGGACACCTCAAAAGGTTTTTCCCTCCTTGGTCAGTGATTCCTTAGTTCAGCAAGAGCAATCTTTCCCAGCCCTGCTTCCTTCTAGACATCCCTCTACAGACTTGGATGCAATCTGTGAAAGTTGGAAACAGTGTTAGTGGTATCGCTGCTTCGTGTTCTAGTGTGTCTCAATTTACTTTGGAGGGGGGCTCTGGACATGTCTATGCAACTATAAGAGAGGGTATGCTTACAGAGAGGTAGTCCTTAAACAGCAAATTAAATCATTACCTGGTGTAATTTTGTTCTCAGTGTTGCTGCTGCACAAATCTGTAGGCATTTTTATCAAGCACTCCTACCTCCTGAATCATAATATGAACGAAAGAGACACAGTGACCCTGGCTGGTCAATCACTGTTGTGGCTCTCCTCATTGAGTGTGAGCCTACCTTGGCTCCCACAGCGTATTATAAAAGCACCCGGAGAGTCACAGACAACAGAAACTGCTGCTCAGGTTTTTAAATGTCCACTCCTTAATCAATTCCAGGTTTTGAGTGTTCATTTTCAGGGAGCTGATGTTGTCCTCAGTCACTATTTGGTCCAATTGGCATCAAGGCTTTTCAGTACATTACCAAATCAGGATGAAAGTACTTACTTAATCTGAGTACATAAAATCAGTGACTACTTCTGGCCCTGCTACAAGTACAGAGTTGTATTATTATGAACCTTTATGCTTGCAGTTAAAGGCAAGAGGAGCAATTTATTAACACAAAACATGCAGTTCTTCAGAACCACTTGTAGGAGCTGAAGTACCGTCCTTCTGAACAGAGGTAAGACTTGTCAGCCAAAGAAGCAGAGTAAGTTGTGAGCAGAGGCTGTCTCCCTTTAGAGAGGGGGCTCCCATTTAGACCAGGTAACCACATCGACACAAAGTATGTAATAGCTACTCTGGACTGAACAATGCTCTCTGATATCATGTATTAATGACAAAATTCAGGCATTGGAATAGGCTGCCGAGGGAGGTGGTGGAGTCGGTATTCCTGAATGTGTTGAAGAGTCGATTAGCTGTGGTGTTGAGGGATCTGGTGTAGGGGAGAACCTTGCGGAGTGGGCGGATGGTTGGACGCTATGATCCCAAGGGTCTCTTCCAACCTAAATGATTCTATGATTCTAAATAACCCAGAGAGAAAAAAATACCTCCTTTTTAATTACATATAAGAAAAATGTCATTTCTCAACGTTGCCTTTTTAAACGTGATGGGCCCAGCTCTTTAAAAAAATCTGCACTGAAAAAATTAAAAAAAATAGAACTTCTCGCCAAGGAAAAAATGCTACAAAAGGCAGATCAAGGATAGCTTAGAGCTCTCCGTGGCAAAGCGGAGGAGAATGAAGCCAGCTTGGTACCGTAGGGCTGGCAGACCTGGAATTCCCTTCATCATAAGCACCGTTTCACTTCACCTCAATGCATCATGCTGGTGAATCCTGAGGTTAATTATTAGATTATTCTAATACACATCAAAGGCTTTTGGAGGCTCCTGAGTCTTCACAGTTTAATATGTTCATTTATCAGGTGCAGGAAGGAGAAATGAAAACTAATTAAATGATTTTTTATAAAAGACCTATAAAATTATCTATTCTTTTCAAACTCCACTCATTCGACCATCTCTGTGATAATGCAGAAGCTGCCAAGTAGTGCTAAAAGGGACAAATGGGTCCCAATGGTTTGTACGCTTTGAAATCATGGATCAGTTGACAGTTGACATTTTGATTTGAAGTGTGATAGCATCAAAACTTACCTGTATATTCCTCAGGCCAGAGCACACACACAGTGAGGTCAATGGATATCTTTCCAGATAGTTTTAGAAGTAACACTGCTTTATTTCCAACAGGTCAGCAATCCTCACCATTACTTAGATAAAGAATTTTTTTGGCTTTCTATTCCAACACCATTTTAAAGTCACAGACCTCTGCTTTGAACTTCAAGTTGCCTTGCTAACCACCCTCTACAGACAGTATGATGGGGGCAGAATTCAGGAGTACAAAGAAATATGTGCAGAGCTTGGAATGGAAATTTTTTCTGTTCTTCTTTTATTACCTCATATCAAGGGCAGAAGGAGGAAGGGGTGTTGCCCTTCAAGTAAAGAATAAACAGCTAAAAGAATGAATATGATCAAAATTATCTCTACAGAAATGCAAAACATAGGTGTATTCCTGTATGCAACTGATCTGAAATGTAGCAAAGGGGTTTCCTTGGTTAGCAGCAAGAGCTGAATGAGATGAAATTTTATCAGTCCTGTCCCAGCAGAATGACACAAGGCTTGGCAGAGCAGCAGGCTGTAAAAGGAGATCTAAGGGAAACACAAAAGCTGCCTTCATTTTAGAGCCCATACTTCCACAGAAAAAGTCACAGAATCACAGGATGGATCGGGCTGGAAGGGACCTTAAGATCATTGAGTTCCAATCCCCCTGCCATGGGCAGGGACACCTCCCATCACACCAGGGAGGTGCTCAAACCCCCATCCAGCCTGGCTTTGAACACCTCCAGGGATGTGTCCAGTTGGATTTTTCCTGAAATAACAGAGGACAAATAGAGAAGCACAGTGGTCCAATTGGTGCTTAAGTTGCTTATTGTTAAGGAGCACAGACCTCTGAAAAAAATCCAGGAATTGCAGTGGACTTTTTAAATCGTGCTGCAGTCCATGAAAGACCACTTAATTCTGCTCTTTTTTGAAGAAAAGGGGCTAAGTGGAAAAAAATACTCCCCAGGGAAATGCAATATAGATACATTTTGTGTTGTTTGATAAGTGTAAAATCAGCTCTTCAGTGTTTTACCTACATTTATTACAAGTTACAGAGGAGCAAGCTAGTTCATTCACTAAACCTAGCAAAGAAACCATACAGTCTAATTCTTCATGAGAATTTTTTTAAATGTAATTGAGTGCATCCAGGAAACTCCAGGTGGGGTCTCACCAGTGCAGAGGGATAGAATCCACTCCTGTGACCTGCTGGCCACGCTTCTTTTGATGCAGCCCAGGATGGGGTTGGCTTTCTGGGCTGCCATTGCACACTGCTGGCTCATGTCGAGCTTGTCTTCCTTCATCACTCCCAAGTCCTTCTCCTCAGGGCTGCTCTCCAGCCATTCTCCTCCCAACCTGTATTTGTGCTTGGGATTGCCATGTCCCAGGTGCAGGACCCTGCACTTGGCTTGGTTGAACTTCATGTAATTTGCCCACCTCTCCAGCCTGTTCAGGTCCCTCTGGATGTCATCCCTTCCCTCCATTGTGTCCACCACATCACCGAGTTTGGTGTCGTTAGCAAACTTGCTGAGGGTGCACTCTATGCTGCTGTCCATGTCTCTGACAAAGATGTTAAATATGATATGATATCCATCATATATTTCTTTATTCTGACAATGGATCTTAATTTGGGGGTGGGGAGAAGGGAAGGGGGAGGAAGAAAAAAGACCTTTCAGATACCTCTTGCTTTCTTTTTTTAGGCATTCCCAAATGTTACTCTATTTTTCTAACAAAGTCTGTTTTTTTCCTATGAATCTATCACCATTCACCCTGTAGCAAAACCCTTTCCACCTTGTGTCTCCACACCCATCAAAATGTTCCATTTTAATCCATAACAACCCTGGGGCTTATCTAGCACAAATACAATTTCCCTACTTGGAGCAGACATTCTGGATCTTGACCATATTTCCTGTTAGGTTTTCAATGCTCTGTATTATCAGCAGGTTAGGAAGAAATAATTCTTTTTTAAAACCCACTTTGAAATGTAATTTCACTCTTGGAAAAGTTTCAGTTTTCTTCTTTTGGTTACAAAATTCGTAATTTTTTACTTGTGCTACCTGATTGCAAACTGATATATCTGAAGGGTGGCTACCAGCCGTGGCTGATTTTTGGTTCTGGTGTTAGAACTGAGTTTTGCAAATGGCTTGTGAAAGAGTGTCATTCACAATTATGAAGGGAGGTGTGGGGATTTGAATGCAATGGCTGTAGAACCCTATATACATAGAAATGTACATATATACATTCATTCTATATATATGTATGTCACTCAGGGGATTATAAACCTCAGTGTTACAGCGTACGACAATTTTCCTTCAGCTTGGGGTTCAGGAACTTACACTTGTAGGGCTGGAAATACTTGGGTCTATCCTTTGGCCCAGACGTGGGTGACTGCTAAGCAGCTGTAGAGATCCAGCTTTGAGATCGCAGATTTATTATGTGTAGTGGGTGCAATGGGACCTCAACCATCTTTGTAAATGTAAATGAACTCTATCATCTTGGTTAGGACAATCTGCCCTCCATCTCAGCTGTGTTTAGCTGTCAGTAGTGCTGTTTCCCATTTTCTTTCATGCAGAAGGTCTCTCCCCATCACAGCATGGCTCTGGAAGGAGCACCTGCCTGTGCCTTCCAGAGCCTTCATTCCCAGACCAAGCAACATGTGTTCATGACACTCAGAATGACTCTTTGCTCCCAAAACTCCAATCTCATCCCAAAGTGACATAAATTTCTACTGCATGCAAGACATATCAGATTCCCATACCACCAAGATCTTTCCGAATGATGTACCACATGTTAGAACACTCAGCATGTTTCTTACATTGCACAAGCACACCAAAAAACATTCTGGCTTTGTGCTCAGGCCTATAGAAATAAGCAGAAGACTCATTTCCTCAGCTGAACAGTCATAAATATCCATCAATACCTCAAACATTTTTCAACTATTATGCTTCTGAACAACTTTAAACTTCTGGATAATGCACAGACAGGCACTTTATAGACAGGGAGGCAGCTGGAAATTACTAATGTGTGATTTCTACTGATCACACCAGCAAACAAAATATGCTCCTACTCAGCTGGCAATCTACTGCCTGAAAGAACCGTTAAATTCAGTTTCTGATTCAGTTCCTCAGTGGGTGTATCTCCAGGTGGAATTCCCTTCTCTCTCCTTTATCCTGCCAGATATGGCAATATACTCCTTTTTTTTTTTTTTACTTTTAAATCTCTCACGATTTAAAAAGCGCTTTAGTTATGCTAAAAGAATAGATTTTATTTTTTTTTCTGGAAAATGCTCTGCATTATTACTTTGTGCAGTAATCTTTGAACTGTAGATGAAGAAGTCACTGCTATTGCTCTGACTAATCACCCAGAGGCTTAACCTGAAAGGCACATTGGCAACCAAGTTTGTGCCCTTCTTCTTTTCCCATAATCACTGTGAAGGAACATCTTGTGCAAAGGTCTGCGGTGTCCCAGGGCTCTTTATTCCTGTACACAAAACAGAAAATATCTGGGGAAAATACTACGTCTCAAAAGTAAATATCATCTAAATGCTCAGTTACCGGAAACAGTAGCTTGCTTCTCACCTGGTACCTTTGCGAGTGTGTGGAAAGTAAACTCCAGAAATTACCTGAACCTTTCATGACTGCTACAAGCCTGTATTGGGCAGCAGTGATTGGAATGAGATGACAAATGTTCTGCAGCCCAGAGGAGCAGACCGAATGGAGAAGTCTCTGTATCATCAGAAACTGATTTGACGACTACGTCAACTACTTTTGGGGCTAAGCTTCCTGTGGGTTATTCTCCGAATGATCTTTTGGGCATCTGTGGCTGTTTTCCTATCGATGCTTATTTTGGGAGAGATTTAAGGGAGGCTTTGGCTATCATAAATCATTCAAATTTCCCCCTATGCACTATATGCTTATACTCTTTGGGTCAACTTTGATTATTCTCTCTCCTTCTCAGGCAGTAAATGCTGTTGCTGAGCAATACCCTTAGTCATAAAAGAGCTCACCCAAACCGGTTGTGATTTGTGAGATACCAGATGAGAATTTAATTTGCCAGAAAATCCCAGCTCTTTGGTTTCTATAAATTTTTGTGCAATGTACTCCTTTTTTTTTTTCATCATGTTTTTGATCTCCAAGTTTCTTTCAATTCTGTTGAGTTACTCATGCTAAATAGGCTGCTGCAGCAACTTTTGCATGCTAATGTGTCAGATATTGATGCTATTTACACGAGATCTCATTTAAGAGCTTAAACACACATCTTTTAATGTTGCAGCATTTACAGATTCAAAGATGGCAGAGAGAGTGGCATTATGTCACTTACCATCATTCCTTGCTTTGCTGTGTGACAACACAGAGTGGCAGCTTCACACTTATTTTATGTCCTTTTTTTTAACTAAACATACCGGTAATATCTGGCTTAGTTTTATTTTCTGAGAGATCTCTGTGGAGTACTCAAAGATTGGATTTAGCATTTTTTTTTCTGCATTTGATTTTATAACTGAAAGTACCAAATCTTGAAAGAGATGGAGGTAAACCTTTAAGAAAAAAAAGTTTGGAATTAACTAGCTGGTAACAACACTATGAATTAAAAGCTGTTCAGTGGTTTTAATTAAAGAAAACAAAGCCCTTTTCTTTCCTAACTCACTATTACTTCTGTGGTAGAATTTGGGTTCATAATTATACTTTCCCTGTAGTCTGTTGTAGAATCATCCAGAAAAGCAGCTCAGATAGGATGTGAAATGGGGAGGAGAGAGGGGGGGAGAGAAGCTTTCAAGCCTTCCTTACTCATTACAAAGAAGTGAAAATGGTACAACTCCCTTTTTTTTTTCCGCCTGTGCAGATCACCTTTAAAGGTTCCTGTTCTCATCCATGCATATCAATTGAGAGCAAGCTATTATCTTTATGGACTCAGGATGCTGGTTTCAGACTCCCAGTCCCTAAGCAGTGATGTACATCAAGCACTCCTTTATTTATTTATTTGAATGCTTCAGCTCCTGAGACACAGGCCTGCCCAGCATTCTGACAATCAGGGTTAATTACTGTAATGCTTCTCTGGCAGGTCCTCCTTAAAACATCTTAGCAATATTGTAGCTCATCCAGGATGCTGCTGATTGCTACCTGTACAGGACTTTGTCAGCATATTACTTCCACTTTATGCAGATTGGGCACTTGCAATTCGAAGTGCTCAAACCAATTTTTAGCACAGATAAGCAGCTTGAAAGACAGATTCTCCAACAACAATCAAGCCTCTGATCCATGGCTTTCTCAGGTACCTTCTTGTTTGTTTGATACTCTCAGACTTACCTCGCTGAATACCTTATTGCTTCATCAGTCTGAAGGCAGCACAACACATCTTGTTTCCCACTTTGAATATTCATGTGAGGTAAGTCTCATTTTGACTGAGTTTGTCTAATTTTAAATCCCTTAACAAGCAAGCTTTAGTCTGCTGACGGGAAGGGTCTTCCCATCCTCCTCACTTGCTGACTTCTGCTGTGCCTATTTTGCTGAACTCCACTGCAGAGGATGGATGACCATTCCTTTGCTACCTCCACCTCATGGCTTGCCCATGCAATGCCTCCAAATTCACAACCAGAACCTTAGACTATACCAAATCCTGACTTAGAGTAGACAAAGTGGGGAAGACATAGATCTGTTAAGGACTGCCCTTATGAGGGGTGTGAATTGACCCACTGAAAAGTGCTCAGAGGATGCACTCAGCTGACCCTGCCATAGAGTCATAGCCTGTAACTGATAACACAGTGACAAGACTATTTCAGCTGGACACGTCACAGGACTCTCAGTCTCAGGCTTAGGAAGGAAACGTTTTAGCGTTTCATGCATCTGGACCAGCATCTTGACACTGACAGCCACCTTAGACCTTTATAGGTAGGAAGAATGGTTTTCAGAATAGGATATGTGCAAGCTGTGAGGTGAGTGAGGATCTGCCTCAGCTAATTAGTGGGGAGCGCTGAGCAGAAGCCAAAGAGAGTCAGGCTGGCACAGGTCAGGACAGTCGAGGACTTGCTCTAAATTGTGACCTGTAAAAGTGAGCAGTTACCACCAGCAGATATCAACAGCTGGGAATGGCTAAATTTATCACTGATTGAGAGTAAAAGCAAGTTACTGTTAATTGCTTTAACTGTTTCTAAGATAGTTACTTTTATTTAGGGAAGTATTTCACAAAATCACAGAATTGTCAGAGTTGGAAGGGACCTCTAGATATCATCTAGTCCATTGTTGGACTAAAGCAACTTGGACTAATGTATTTAGTTCTTTTCTGAAGTGTTTTATACCACCATTGCTCAAACAAGGACTGAAGATGTGATCTAGAAGTATCATCACTGTGCACCTCCAACCTTATAACTGCATTTTCAAGCATAATCACATGCAATATAACACAAGCAATGCTATCATGTATTAAGTTGCAGCCCGGGAGACCTCCTTATGCTAAGCTTTTCGACAAGTGACCTGTGAATACTCTTCCTAGTTAATTTCCTGCTTATAAAATTCAGTTCATTTCATTCAAATCAAAGAAATAGCAGAGGATACCATTTGGCCAGCTGACTAAACAGCAAGCATTATGTAGACTTTCAGTTAGGCTGATACACTAGATCAAGGCATCCAGGCAACTGATAATTTGACTTCGACTACAATTAGCGAGTTAGCGAAAGCCAACGAGGAAGATGAATGAGAAATAGTTAAATATAACTGTGCAGGCAGGAGAATATACACCAACATCTTGGCTGTACCTGTGGGTCTGAGAAGAAAGGAAAAGTTCGTTTCAGGGGACATGTGCATTCCTTAGGAATTAAATACGATAAATACGACTCATTTTCATGTTAAAAACCAAAACCAAAATCAAACAAAAAAAACCCACAAAACCCACAACCAAACAACTAGAAATGTTTTATTGTTGAGCACAGCTATGACATAGGAGCTGAAGAATTCCGGACTGGAATTCTCAAAAGAAACCCCTCCAAACCCCAGTGCTGTTATTGCCAATAACAACCCAGCAGCTGTAAAAGACTAAATCTTTTAAATTCCTTTAAAAATTCCAATTTCAATATCTAGATACAGTTTTTATTTATACTGAATAAAAGTGATGTGATCAAGTCCTCTTTGTAGCCAGCTGCAGGTGACCAGAACTGTGATGGAGAGATACTTGAATCCATTTCAGATACCAAAAGAGAAAATTTTAGAGTAGACTTAAAGAAAAAAGAAGGAAGACAAGGTGAGCCATCTAGAAATATTTTTCCCCAGTGTTATATTGAGAGAAAGAGATTCATGACTCATATTTTTTAAAATAGGACACCGTTTTACAGTCACTTTCCCAAGCATTTCTAAAGTTAGTTCCCCCCTCCCCGCCCGAGGTCAAACCACCTTTTTCTTTCTGTAATAATTCACAGGTTTAACACTGTTGAATGTTCAAAATAGGTTGTACATGCAATACTCAAAGATTTGACAGCAATACTCAAAGATTTGACGCACAGCTTATTCTGACGTTGTACAATACCCAAGAGTATTATGCATGACGGTAGCATGCCATGATAAATGAAGTTAGAATCATTAAAAGTATGTAAATATTCCAATTAATAAGGCTGATCCCACTAAATTGCATTCTCAGTAAGACACTAAGGTCAGAGGAAGTGTCTTCCTTGATTCCTAGTTGAATATATTCCAGATTGGCCTGTTTTGAGATGTTCTACTCTAACCTGAGAGAAAAAGAACTCAGAAGCACAAAGCAAGTATTTTTGCCCTAAAGTGTTAATGCTTATCTTCTGTAACACCAGTGCTCACTTTCTTATTCATGAAAAGGGTGAAGCAAGACTTCAATTTACACACTAATGTAAGAAACATAAGTTAATAGGCTTCTTACAAAGTTTGCGGTGGGTTAAGAGTATGTAATCAGTTGCTGCAGATCAGCTGGTGTTTGGTAATCCACCCAATTCCTGCTCCTATTTGCATTTTTGAATCAGAGTCTAATATTAAAAAAAAAATCAGTAAAATAAGTTATATCTTCATGTAATGGGAGTTTGTGAACAAAGGAAAAAATCTGGGAGGAGAAGGAAAATGCATTTGGAGAACTAAGCAGGGACAAAGGCCTGAGAAAAAAGACATCTGCCATGGAAGGAAGAATGAAACTCATGCAAAGATCTAATGTTACCTCACAGTAAATTCTGAATGAAGCAGTCAGGTTTTTTAGCTAATATTTTGGTCAAAATATGTCTGCTTACAGCTGCTGCCTTTAGGAGCAGCCTGAACCGCGTAAGTGCTTTGGTGAAGTAGACTTTAATCTTCCTCAAAATAATATGGTTGAAGAAATATGATCAAAGAATAACTGAGATTGAAATGGATCTCTAGAGGTCTTCAGTCCAACCTTCCGCTCGGAGCAGGCTCAGCTACAAGATCAGACCACATGGTTCAAGGCTTTTTCCAATTGGCTGTTGCAAACCTCCAAGTGTGGAGGTTGCTTGGAGCCCCCAGATTGCCTCTTCCACAGCTGAGCTGTCCCCAGGGTGAAAAAGATTTTCCTTGTATCTAATATAAGCTCCTCTTATTTAAAGGTATGCTCACTGCCATTTTTCTTCCCGCCACACACCGCTGTGAGCAGCCTGCAGCCCGACTGTCTTCCTGGTCACCTCCTTCTGGGTGCTTAAAGGCCCTGCTTAAGTTGGCCTGGAACCTTTTCTTCACCAGGACAAACAAGTCCAGGTCCCTTGGAATCTACTCTGTAGAACAAGTGCACCAGCCTCTGAGCATCTTGCTGGGCCTCCACTGAACTTGCCCTATTTGATCAATGTCTTTCTCGTACCAGCTAGCCCCAAACTGGACACAGTACATTAGGTACCATCTGAAGAACAGTGAGAAAAGAGGAACGATCACTCCCCTTGATGTACTGGCCATGCTGCTCTTGATACAGTCCAGGACGCCACTGGCCTTTTTGGCTGCACGGGGACGGAGCAATCTTGCAGTAGAGGTCTTCTCTGCCCCAGCATCCACAGCCTCTATCTCTGCAAGGAGTAAACACAGCTCCTTGCTGTGCACCGGTGACCCTGCTGGTGACTCAGGAATCCTGATCTCAGCTGACAGCTCCAGCCACACTACAGGTAGCTGAAAAAAAATGACACTTCTCAGCTGCTGAAGTGTACAGTCTTCTTTAGCTTAATGTTAGGGACAACAAAGGGCCACTTTCTTTCCTCTGACCATAGGTTACACTTTCTCCTAGCTCATCCCACTCCAACAGGTTTGGGTTTTTTCTAACCTGGGAGAGTGTAAGCAAGGGACTCTTTAGAAGTTATGTCACATGAACTCTGCACCCAGAAAACGATGAGAGATGCCTGAGGCTAAAATAGGGCTTGTTGTGCTCAGGAATAGAAAACACACACGCTGCCCTGAGATTACTGATTTATTTTGTGGTGGGAAGAAGCTGGACTCTCTTCGTAGGTTTGACCACGGGAGCTACAGCTAAACCAGCTTTAACTCAGTAATAGTCTGCTTGGGATGTAAGGTATAATACCTCACTTTGAGCTGTCACAGCTCCCGGTGCCTGAGCTGTCCCTACAGCACACTGCAGTCACTTCTCTGCCGTGTGGGCATATCAGTAGCTTGTATGAGATATATCTCAAGTGTGTTGTAATGCCTTCTGGGTAGCTGCTGGAACTAAGAATGAGCTAATATACTCTCTCCCTCTGCCAGACTTATTAGTTTAGAATGAGTGCTGTGAGGACTACAGCTACATGTCTGCCAATACAGAGATTTGGGTTTTGCAGTTGGCTCAGAGAGCGAGTAGGGAGAGATCAAATCTGTCTGAAAAAATACTCTGTAGATGTGCCCTACCACAATCTCACAGCTAAGTTAAGCTACACTTCCTCTACTATTTTCTTTCTTCCCAATTAATTGTAAGTTTTTGCTTATCTTAGAGGAACAAAGAGGGCTTTCACACTGAGAAGTGTACTCCTTTAAACCAGAAGCTTACTCTATATTAGAGTTTCTCTTTCTTGCTTTTACAGACCTTTAGAGAGATAACTCCCTGAGCCCAAAATCACAAAGTCCCCTGTTAATTTGAGCAAACCTACATCAGAACTTAAGCAAGTTGCCTGCTGAAGACTGAACTCTTCCTGCATTTACATCCACACAAGCACTCTCTCTGTCTCCCCAGATCCACAAATACCCAACACAGCCGATCTGAACTTCAGCTTTCGCTTCCTCACATGCACAGGGGCACATCTAGATCTTGGAAGCTGGTAAAGGAGGTGAGAGAACTAAAAAAGGGTCTTGTTGGGTACAAGTTAGCTTGTTAGAGTAGGTTGCCTACTCCACATGAGGACGTGACTCATGTGTAAGCAACGACCTCACACAGGAGCAACTCTTACAAGTCTTTTGCTGAAACATTTTCTGGGATTCTGCTCATGATGGGGCAGGTCCTTATGGCTTACACCAGTGCCATGTCCAGACAGAACGACTTATCCCTCAGAGCGTTGTGTTTAAAACACAAGCCTGCTGTCACTTAAGTGTTTGCTAGAAATTGCACGAATCTCCTGGTATAGAACCCCAGCCTCGTGTGAAAATAATGCAATCTCTAATTCTAGGAAGAAAGTCTGATGTGAATTTTAACTATAAAAAAATTAAAATTATAATTTCTTCCTTATAAGCAAAAACCCCAAAGCTATCACCCAAGATTGGGCAGAAAATTCCTTTCCCTTCAGGGAGTACAGTTGTTATCAAAAAACATTCTGTTTCCAGTGACTTTCATTCACACAAAATTTACTGCAAATTTCATGAACTCTGCTTTCTGTCAGTGGAGAGGAAGATCTGTAGGTTAGAGATTGTTAATGAAACAGGACGTGTACTGAATAAATGCCGAATATTCAGCTGAATAAGTGTTATTCCATGACCATAAGATCTAATTATGTCAACACAAATATTTTAGCACCAAGTAAAAAGGAACCTTAATAAAATTCAAGTAGCTTAGTGAAAAGAAATTGATGTTGAAGCTAAAGGGCGTAGAAGTTGAAATAAACAAATGAAAAAAAACCCTATATATTTCAATGCAATTTTGGTTTGGTTTTAAACTAGCTATTATTATGTGTAAGATAAGTGTAATTTCAGAAAAGAAAATAGATATTTGCCTTTCTCAGTGTGCAAAATAAAACCTACAATAGCACTTTCCTAAGATTTTTTGAAAGCTGCCACTTGTTAAATCTTTCTCCCTTTTTCTAAAGAAATTTATTGATTCTGGAAAACACTTGGCAGTGTTTAAATTCCCACTCACACTAAGTCAAAACAGAATTTTGTCATTGACCTCAATGGATAAAGCTTTGCTTTGCTCCTGAAAGCCTTGCCCATAACAGCATAATCATTTTATCACAACATGTCTGTAATCAATGGCTTATTAGACTTCCTAGGTCTTATTTGAATTTTTTAACAGAAGAAAAAAAAGGAAAAAAAAAATAACAGAGCAAAACCAGTTTCAATTTGTAATCACAAGTGTTAGTCCTGAGAAGTTTTAATCAGTCTCAGCAATCTTCCTGCTTTACATCCAATCATAAGCTTGATGTTGGAACACTGAGTGCTTGGAAGAGATTGCCGAGAAATGATTGAAAGACTAAGAACTCCATGCAGGGCGTTTTTCACAAAACTTTCAAATCAATGAGAAACTTGAGAAAATCATGATGCATTTGATGAGGCACAGTGGACAGAGACTAATTTTATCAAATGAATTTTTCTGAATTGTTTTATTTGTTCTAGACACAAACACTACCAACCAGATTCTGAATAGCAGATGTTGCGGTTGATGATAAGTTTTCAGATATTTTGGAAGGAAGGAGATGATGTTTCCCATACAAATAGAGATGTTAAAGTGTTTTAAAGTATTACTGGGTAATAAAAATGTAACCAGCAAGCAGGTCTTCAGAACTTGTCTTGCCAATGAAAAGGGAAATAGAAAAGGCAGGATTGTGAGAATTTGTCTGCTAGCTTCCCGTAGGAATACATAAGTGTTAGTTAAAGAAGGGCCTTTTCCCGTTATTGCCCTGCAGCTCGATTAAATTGCTCTCACAGGGGGCTGGGAGAGGCTCTGCATAGACTCCTCTTTCAGAAAAATCATCCTGCTTCTGCATCTACACTGGAACCCAGAGTTTCCATTTTTACTAGAATTGTTTGGAAAATGATTTCTCACTAGTAATACTGGACTTGTACCCTAACATAAATAAAAACCTTATTAAGGCATTTAACTTCCATACTGAAATGTGGGTACAGATGTCTGGTGGCTAAAAGTAGCATGTAAAGAATTAAGAAAGTGCAGTAAAATGGCAAGCCTTTAAAGGCCATCAGTACCCTCTCTTCTGTATGTTAAGCACTTCCAGCAGTGGCATGTTTTGATCGTAGTTGAGTCTCTGAGGCTGACTAAGCACTTGTTAATTTGTTTTCTCAATTTGAGAGGGCAAGGATTTTGCTGTCCTCATAACCAGGTGATGTCTCTTGACTTAATGTTCAGCTGAAAGTCTCTGTAATTATTCTTCAAAGCAGTACTTCGTAGGATATCAAGCCATATACTGTGTGTTTACATCCATCACTCCTTCCTTTTGGGTCTTCTGTGCGTGCTGCTAAGATTTTCAGAAGTGCACCTTGAATTCAGTCTTGCTTCCAGATTTCGTAACCTCGGTAGGATCAGGTGTAAGACTCCAGCGAGCTCAAAATTCATGTCTGAGTCAGCACATGGAAATTCCCTCCGAACTCTGGGATTCCTGCCAGATTTTTCAGTATTGCTTAGCAGCTTCCATCAAGCAACTTTGAATACAAACATCAGCTTCTACGGGGCTCTACCTCTCCCAGTTTTTGCAGATTTTACAATTATTCCTCACAGGGAAGAAGCCCACGAGCTATAAGAGCTGATGAAACAAAACTCGGGAGCAGACGTAGGGTCTGTGTTTCTAACAATGTGAGATTTGCATTCCTGTTTTTTCTCTAATGCTTCTATTCATCTTAGATCACCGGCTTTGCTTTCTGTCTTATCCATTAGTCACACTGACTTGGCATTTCTGGCATGCTCATATACAGACAAACGTTCCTACTACCTTCGGGGCTCATCCAGCCTCTTTATGTGCAGTGATAACTGCTGAGGGTAGGCAAGAAAGAGGATTCACCAAACACTTCCCTTCTCTTCCAGAGAAAACTGTCTTGTGAATAAAAGCTGCCAATTGCTTCAGTAATGTTTGCAGCCTTTTTTATCAGCAAACCAGCTGAAAGCATTGTCACTTGAAAAATATTCATAGAAAGGAAGAAGCATCTACTTTTAATGGGAGTAAATATTCAGGAGATTATTCACTCTGTACCAGTTTTAAAAAGCCTTTTTGTTATTCTCAAAATTAAATAGGGGTGGGAAATGAGGAAGGAAGGACATGGTGTCCACAGATAACTTGAATGCAGTTCATCTCTTAAGTATGATGCTTTAGGGTATCGTGACAAATACCACTATGTGGTCCCTCATACGATGAAGGCAAAAAATGGCTACCATGGATATGAACTTGCACATTTTGTACAAGTTAGAATTTAATGTGGATCAGACAAATACAGGCTTTGTGTATCAATCTAACGTTGTCTGATAGCAGCAGTTGTACCCAAATATTTGGCACAGGGAAGAGTAACCCAGGAATAGGCCTGATGTATACCCATTTGTTTTTATATGGAGCCTCCATTTTTCATTCCAGCTCCAAACAGAGACATCCCAAAAGAAACCAACTAAAATAGCACCTCAGAGAAGTATTATCTCCCACCCAGGTGCTGATTCTCCTTCATCACAATAATCAAGCTAATCTCAGAGGGTTCATCTAGCATGGGGTGGAAATGAGATACGTATTCAGGATTTGATTCCCTTCTTTATTAAATGGGAATCAAACCCGTCCACCTCAGAATCTGCACCCTCACAGCAGGATCACGGGAGAGATACTTTCATAATTTTATCCTTAAAAAGCCACAAATAAAGCTGGAAAGTAAGCCAGCAAGTATTACTTTCTAATCAAGAAAGATCAAGACAGTGACTTCAGAGAAGAGGGTCTATGAAAAAGGGAGGGTCCTACCCAAAGGTTCACACATTCTACGTGAAATTGGTCATATGGCAAAATGCATTAAGTAGGTCTTCTCCTTCATCAACTTTTGTCTCCTTAGGCTACAGTATTATGGGCCTCTTACTCTGCTCCTACAAATTTTCAGTGATTGTATGGATGTTGTAAACAAAGAGGATTGAAAGCAAAAGAGGAGTACTGGTTAATTCTTCTCTTTGCTGCCCAGGAATATGTTAGAGATGCGGGAGGAGAGGAGGGAGCCACAAACCCAAAGACCTGAAGTACTATTGCTTTCAGAAGTGGCTTTAAATAAAAATGAACTCAGTCCCTTGTGCCTTTGTGCATCTGAAAGCCTTTCTGAAGTGCTGAGACAGGCATGTAAATCTTTGAAATGGCAGCATTTTGGAGACTGAATTTGAAAAACTCTTCTCATGGGCTGCTTTTTCTGGATCTCTGTCTGAAACTTGTAACTGCCCATGAACTACCTCTGTAGTTGTCACTGAACACAAGGCAGGACAGACTGTTCCTATGGCACAGCACGAACAAAATAAGGTCATGTATTCCTCCTGGAACTGAATGGGAAAAGTACATCACCAAAACCCTAGAAAATGAGTGTATATCCACCTGCTCAGGTCTGCTAATAAGTGTATATGCACCGTATTTCTATAGTTGGTCAGTGATTCAAGGGACAGAAATCTGTGAGAAGGAACTTTTGATTCTACTCAGGAAAAGAGAGGTAATGCTCCCACTGGGCTGGGATGCAGAAAGGGAGGAGTTTGTAGCAGGAACCCAGAACAGTGTAATGATGCTGCCAGGCTGAATCCTTCTCAGTAGGTTTCATGGCAAGGCAGTGACAAGTTTGTAACTGAGTTGCAGAGCATGATCTTTTAATAAAACCTCTACATGATTCTCTATGTTTGTGTCAGCTCCTGCAATCATTTGTTTCATTGCTTTTTCTTCATATCTCTATTACTGTCCTTTTTTTTTTTAGCTATCTCATCTTCTGTCCTCTAGAGACCTCTTCTCTACTCCTATCTTTTACTTTTCCTGACCCAGAGACTTCTCCAGGCAGACCATATTCCTGGTTGCAGGATATCTGTGCAGGATGGAGCAGTTGAGACATACGAGAAGTGGTTACTTTAGTAAGTCTACTCACCATGGCAACCACCCCCACAACATCTCCCTACTCCTGAGTGAGTTTGGAGATGTTTTTCCCCTTAAGTTCCCTCTGTAGAGACCCCAAGAATGAATTCTGGGGTTTTTTTAGCAACAAATCTTACTGCCTAATGCTTGTGTCCAGGCAGATGTGTGCAGTTCCCTTGAGTTGTTGACCACAAGCAGTGTGCTGCAAAAGAAATCAACTGCAGCAGTAATATCCGAAACCCAAGAGATTAATGATGCTGAGGTAGATACTTGCCAGATGCACAGTAACCCTGCATAACATCTGGAAATGCAAAGGTAGCTCAGGTCTTGAGGCATTCCTCAGTCTCTGAAACATAACTTTTCTCATGATGATCATTTCCAAGCTCTATCAGCTGTTTTATTATGCGTGGCTGGATGTCTGCTCCTCAGCTCTCACAACACCACCAACTTGGAATATCTGGAGACCTGTGGTGGAAGGAAGAGACTGTAGCTCTTTAAGAGCCCTGAGTAGGGGACATCTGAATGCTTTTGGTAAGGTGACAACTAGCTGGAAGGGTCACACAACAGCCTGAAAAAAGGCTAGAAATAACTGGTTTTGCCATAGACCATGGAATAGAAATTTCTAAAATTTTCATTTTAGAAAAGTTCTGCATAAAATTGACTTCTAACTGCATGGATCTCATTTGAAGATGGAGCAGTGATAGAAGATAAGGAGGCTTAGACACTCTACAAAGCCCACATAGGTCCAAAATATCAACAGCCCTTTGTTATCTTGTTCAAAATGTGCATTACAGTTTCATAGCCCACTACATTTGCAGTGCAGCACAAAACACTGTCAGTCACGTCCCTGCCTCTCTTTTTCCCATCTAAATATTTGAGGGACCACTTTTGCAGCATTGGAAACTGTCCTCGGAGTTTTGTCTCCGCATCTTCTGTTTTAATAGGTCCTTGTCCATGCTGGCATTGCCATGTTAGTCATTGCAGCACAACCAATCCATACTTTCCCTGTGGTTTCTCCAGAGTTTCTGCCAGGCTGCCAACATAAGTTTTATGAGGGTATGGGATCAAAACTAGGATGTATCTGCAAGTGCATCAACATTTAAATAGGAAAATGAGGTGCCATCAACAGTGTCTCAGAACATTAGAGTTCACTGGAACAGACAGATCACCTCAGATGTGAATCCTTCCTAAGATGCACAAGGATACAACAAAGGTCTATCAACATGGATATTTAGGAAAAGAGTATTAGGTGCAGTACAGTTACAAAATTAGCATTCTCAGTTCCAGAATTCTGTGGTTCAAAGTCTTCCCCATTCAAACAGCCAAAGGAGAATTCCACAAACCAGGAAAAAGTATCATATCTCTGCTTGCATTTGGTAACTACTAGGTTTTGATCCCATTTCTGAAAACTATGTTCATCCCAAGGAATGACCCTTTTTCAAAGGTCTCTAAAGTTCTCTTGTCTTTGACTATTTTTAGGCAAATAAAACATAAAAGATGATTGACTTTGAAAAGTTTTTAATTTTCAAGCAAATAAACATGAGAAAATCTATGTAACCAGCCCATACAGCAGCTTCCAACACTGATGGGACTTCCAGCTCCCAAATGGAAATTAAACCCATTTGACAGAGGGGCAGTAGCTACTTATTCCTAGTTCAAAGTGGAAATTCGGTCATAGCGATATATGGTCCTAGCAACTCACCTCACTTGAATGGAAGTACATGTTTCTCTAGGCTAAAATAGCAAAATTATATCACTGTCCTATATCTAGTCAAGTGGTAGAAGAGGGGGAGAGTACACAGCCTTAGGGGAGCCATATGCAGTTGCATGAGACACCTGGACATACACCAGTAGATGGTAGCTGAGTTAAGGACAGAGAGTGGCAGTAGCAGACTGGTATAGTATGGTAGCTCACCAGATGCCCAATGGCCACAGGCAAAGAGGGTCGTGGCTGATGGTGTGGACAAGACAAACTGTCTGAGAGACCTGGGGCTCTTCAGCCCCTCACAGTCCTCATTTCACACAACCTCCACTCATAAAATGAGCATTAATACTTCTTCAGTTTCTCTGGCTGCAGAGCAGCAGCTTCTTAAGATATGCTAATTGATCTAATTTGAGATCTTCTGCCCATATCTGTAATTAATATATTTCTAACATGACCAGTGCTAGTGTCTACCCAGTTCTTTAATTCTAAAGGAAGAAAATAAAATGTCCCTCAGTAAACTGCACAGCTACCTGTCTCTAGATAGAAAAAAATAGAATTATTTTAGTAGAACTCTAAAGGGAAAAACTTTGGAGAAGCAATTGGAGTTTAAGAAGCAGCTTACAGTTTTTGAGATATTATGAAGTTTCTTCACTCTTTCTTGTCTGTCTAGAGAGCAGTTGTTGCTCAAATTGAAATCAAAGGTCACATATTTGTTTTGAACTTGAAATGGAAAAACAGGTACTGAATGGAACCCAAGCTTCACTGAATACCTCTTATATCAGAAAGAGTTTAAAAATTCAAAACCTATTGCCTTTTATATTTTATTTTTAATCTGAGCAATCAATGCTTATGCCTCAGCAGAAGATCAAAAGCTGACGTGAGCTATGGTGGTCTGTTTTAATGTTGTCAGACTATGAGGAAATTCACTGTGTACATATTTTATCCCATGATTATCCAGTCTCACAAAGAGGATAAGCATAAAGGTTTCATTTTAATCAGTCTGCTCATTGTCATATTTTCTCATCATTTTGGAAGGAAAAAATAGCAGTTTGTACTAGACAAAAGTTTATTATTTTTTTTCCTTTCCATTGAAGAAATTCATGTTAATTATTCCTCTGCACCTGCCTAATGGGCCTGAAGTAATTCAATTGTCATATTGTTGTAGATTGTTGCTTTGTGTAATGTATCACCCCTGCTGTTTCACTTTTAAAAAAATTTCTGTGCTCCTCCGTTTTTCAGCAAGGCCTAATGATTATTCCAGCATTTGTACATGCTGCACTGTTGTTTTGATTTTAATTGACTTCACTTTTTTTAATTAAGTACGCTGGCTTTAGCAGTGTTGTTGACATGCATGGTTTTGTCTTTATCAGTACTTGCTTCCATTTGCATTCTGTATCTATTGACAATTTATTTAGGTCCGTTCTACAGCAGTGTATAGATAGGCGCTTTGCAGCGTTCATCATCCCATTTCACATATTATATTTATCTAATGGTCTGAAAAATTTGGAAGTACTCTGAAAATATTAGCTTAAAATATACACTGCTTTTAACAGTGCTTTTACTTTTAAATATTATGTTGGTAACAGAAATTCTCTTAATTGCTAGGATGGGTCTAATTTATCTTTTATGTAAGTTGGTCACATTATTTTTTAATTTTGAGTCTACCATGACTCACACATATTTAACTTCACAAATATACTTTAGAAGTTCATTTCAGTTGGCTTTACTTTACAGCTTAAGAAGAAAGAAAATACCTGTCTTGTTAAAAGACATTAATGGAAATACCAAATGGATTTCTGAAATCAGATCAGTGTTGCTTGATTCTTACCATGAAGCAATTTTAGCTTTGCAAGGGGTAATTTCTCTTCTACACCTCAAAAAAAAAATTTGTTAAGTCCTTGGGCATTGTTCCTACAGCCTTTCAAAACACCTCATTTAATTGATGTGTCATAAACACTATCCCTTATAAACACAGCATTTAACAAAGTCTTCCTGCATAATTCATTTACCTCTTCTTGCCCTCTGGTCCCAGGTCTTGAAACTACGTTTCATCAGTTATCACAGCACAGGATGATAAAGAAAACAGACCGGAGGGGAAATAATTTCTAATTAAGATTACTTAAACAAAAATGGTAGACATTGCAGAGGCTGAGAAATCACTCAATACAAAATTCAAAGTAAATCAGAATAAAATTACCCTGTTGCGCTATTTGTACAGGTTTTAAACCCAAACCTGGCTTAGTCCAGATGAGATTTGTCTTATATTCTAGTGAGGAATTTATGCAAAGGACGGCACGTCTGTTTTGTCATTGAAAATGGTATCAGGCATGCCAGAGAGAGGAGCAATCCCCATACTCTCTGTTTTGCAAAAACCCATTGACCCAGCACTGGCTGTGAATGAATCACGTCTTCTTTCTCCCTGGAGCAGTGTTCAGACCTCCCGTCTCTTGACATGTCTGCCTCGGTGCTGTTTGCTGAGCTTTCGTTCTCCAAGTGGCCTGACTGAGAGACAACCCACCAGGAACCACAAAGCATCTTATTGGTGACGCAAGCTGCCAATTCCTATGGCTGCAGTTCGGCCACAAGAGGAATAAAGAGAAAGCAAAAAGAGAAAAGAAGAATTTCTGTGTAAAATAAAACACTAAGCATGCACCACTAGGTAAAACATAACAGCCAGTGTTTCCATACAGCTTTGCTCCTCCTTGTTTATGAGCTTTCACATATTTCATACATGAGAGGAGCTTACTGACTGTGTTTACAAACCATAATTCACTGCTTTACAAACTGCAAGATCACCACCCTCTCTCTTCCATACTTGTGCATCCCTCTTCCTTTTCTTAAAATGTTCAAGTTTTGAGGCCTTACTGTGTGTGTAGAAACCACTGAGTGTGGTTACTATTTTTCTGTGTTAGGGCAAGAAATTTTATTAAGGGATTGGAGCATCTCGTCTGTGAGGAAAGGCTCAAAGAGCTGGGTCTCTTTAGCCTGGAGAAGAGAAGGCTGAGGGGAGACCTTATCTGTGTTTACAAGTACCTAAACGGTGAGTTGAGAGACGATGGAGTCAGACTCTTTTCAGTGGTTTCCAGCAATAGGACGAGGGGCAACGGGCACAAGCTGGAACACAGGAGGTTCCATTCAAATATCAGGAAAAACCTCTTTCCAGTGAGGGTGTCAGAGCCCTGGCAGAGGCTGCCTAGGGAGGGTGTCGAGTGCCCTTCTCTGGAGATTTTCAAGACCGGCTTGGATATAGTCCTGACTAACGTGCTCTGGGTAATCCTGCTTCAGTACAGGAGTTGGACTAGATGATCTCTAGAGGTCCCTTCCAACTCTGAAAATTCTGTGATTACATGAAGAAATGTTTTGGATTTTTTTAACCATTTCTGAAAGCTCAGATTCTCGTCTCCTCAGATTTGTAGAATCTGGTGTTTCAGAAAAAAAGGTTAAAATTCCTGTGATTAGTGACAAAAAATGGGTCTTTTGATGCTGTATGATCACAAACATGGAGGCTTTCTGGACATAGTTTCAGTTCTACCTGAAAAACAGTGTTTTTCAGGTTTACCCCTCTGTTTACCCAAGGGGTGGCAAATAGCTGAAACAAGCCACTGTCATTTTACACACTTTAAAAACGGGCCAATACACAATTTAGAACTGCAAGGTATTGAATCATTTATAACACAGCTGAAATGGCACACAGATAGTAAGAAACACACACACACAAAACAAAATCTCAACTGTGAATGACTGCTAACTGGCCAATAAGAATCTGCTTTTCTCAGCAAAGGCACTAATACCTCCTTTGGGAATTTAGGGAGAAACTGCTGCGTATTTAAAGAAGCCACAGCAAGGAGAACGGAAATGGAGCCAAACTGGTCTAGAGACTGAGGGAAAAGTCTCAGGGACTGGCAATAAGAAGATCTGTGAGAGAGTTGGAGGACCTGAACAAACCTGAACAAAGAGAACCCCAGTTCTCCTGAAGGAGGATAAAGAGGAACAATTGGCTTCCACTGAACGAGCAGAGGAGTCAGGTTGTCTTTGGTTCTCCATACTGGGGTAAGTTCGGAAGTCCTCCAGGGGAATGTAAAAGAAAAAAACTCTTTTCCTTCAAAGAGTTAAAAATCTGGGGGTTCAGTACAATCATTTCACATGGCTAGGGCAGGACCCAGCTTTGCAACCACTGCTGTGCATTCTGCTGCAGGAATGTTTTGAGATGGAAGGGGTAACCAAAACCTCTACTGCCATTGTGTAAATTGTTAAGGAAATAGTGTGATCTGATTTAAGGCTCCTCCTGGAGCAAGTCTCAAGGCATCGGTGATAGGTTGCTTGCATTTCTTTTACCTTCTGGCTTTGCGTTTTTTTTGGCCTTAGGAACATGAAAGGGAACATCAGGTATTGGCCTGCAAATCCAGACCTGACTAACCTGACAGGTCTCAATATTAAAAAATATTTAGGCAAGTGAGGCTTGTAACAACAGCAAGAGCAGGACGACAGGCTTTCTCCTTGAAAGGCTGCTCCTGCAACAGTGATTCACATCAGGCAAATAAAAATAGAGATCGTGCTGTCAATTACCCAGGTTGTTGCACTGATCATCTGGTATTTCTGAAACATTTCTCCTCATCCCCAACTCGGCGACCTGACAGGGCTATTGCACTTTCATTTTGATGTCAGGAATTCATGGGCATGAGCAGGCGAGGATGTAAGGGCTCGTCGAGGAGGGGCTCTGCAGCAGAGTGCCGTGCCCGAGACATGCTGTCCCTAGGCATGGCAGGGCAGGGAGGACAGCGGAGGTGAAACCTCAGCTAAGGTTCTGGCTCTGCCCTCAGACTCAGACCAGCAGACACCTGATTCTGGCCAACCAGCAGCAAGCCCCTCAAGAAGCCACTGATAAGAGGCAGGAGGAGATGAGGGTTTGGAGCTCCCAACTCCCCACAGCTAGAGTGGGGTCTCAGGCACCAGAGTTATAGAATCAGAGAAATGTCTGGTTTGGAAGGGACCTTTAAGATCAGAGTCCAACCATCAACCTGACACTGACAAAACCACCACTATTACATGTCCCTAAGCACTGCATGTACCCATCTTTTAAATATCTCAACAGATGGTTATTCCCTGGGCAGCTGGTCCAGTGTCTAATAACCCTTTCAGTGAAGAAGTCTTTCCTAATATCCAGTCTAAACCTCCCTGGCACAACTGGTGGGAGGTGTCCCTGCTCATGGCAGGGGGGTTGGAACCCAATGATCTTGAAGTCCTTTCCAATACGAACTGTTCTATGATTCTACGATTCCTTGACTACAAGTACACAGTGAGACTGTCCTCATCCCTCTACCACAAGACAATCTTAGTCCTGCTAATCCTTCCAGTCCTCCCAACCTTTGAACAAATTCTGTTTTTTTTTTAAAAAATCTGCCTTCAGGAGTATCTTTCCCTCTTTATCCTCCCTGTGCCACCCCTTGGATGGATGAATCACTGCAGCTCCCCCAGCTTTTCATCTGCACTCCTATCCTTCCCTTCATCACCATTTTCTCTGGGGCTCACCAGCACTTCTGACACCACCAGTGAGCTTGGAAGCAGCCATGAAGCACCAGGAAATGAAGAAGAGGCCTACAGCTCCGAAGCCTCCAGCATAAAAAGTGCAAACCCTTCTAAGTTCAACAATAAAATGCCCATGTGGCTTCTGGCTGAAATATCAATCTGGTGGTCAAGAAGTCTGGATGATGGGGATCTATCCAGATGTACTTGTCAGGAAAGCAGAGAAGCAACTCAGTGGCACAGAGTCATAGGAAAACATTAGTAGGTGACTAAAGGGAAAACAAATTATCCTACCACATGAAGATTCATTCTGCTGGACTTGCAGAGGGAATTCAGTAAATGCAAATTTAAAAAATTATTTTAATACTGCTTGAAGTTTAAATTACAGCACAAACTTTACTATGGAACTGCTCTTGATATTTAGATAATTATATACTGTCTGCCTCTCTCCTATTTTTGCATGTTGATAACTTACTACTGTTTTGTTGTAACCTGATCATTTTCCTGGAATTTTATTATTTATAATTTATAATGTTTTTATTTCATAGAAAAAATATTATACTATTATGTGCTGGACTGAATCATATTTTTAAGCTTCAGCAATTTTCAATGCTTACAATTAATTAAATACAATGTATTCAAGTAGACAAATTCAAAATTGTACTGAATGATCTTTTAATGTTAACTGTGTGTTTTATGGACTTATTTTCCTTGTATGCACTTTAAATATTTTATTGTTTTGTTTTATTATTGCTTTTATGTGATTTCAAAACAATAGATTCCTTGGCCTGTTGTCTTATAAATTAGATCAGCATACTATTGCTATAAATAGTGCAAGTAAATACTGTATCTCTGTTAATGTAAATAGATCAGCATTTCATTTATAGCTTACAACTCTATTACCATCCATTAGACTTTTAGACATGGAAAATTTTATTTCAGACCCATTTTTTCATCCATTCAACTAAGAAAATCGTATAAATATTATGCCATGTTCTTCTACACTATGCTTAAACAAATAGGTTATTATTTTTCCAAAGGACTCATTCTTAGTCGTGTTTACTGTTCCATTTTCATGTGTTTCTGTAAGCACTAATGCGTTTTATTAACTTTTAAAATCTCCCAAATCCTTCATGTTTTCTATTGCTTGCTCTTAAATGCAACCAACGCTATTTTTAAAGAACGGTAGATGCAATATATTTTATGTATTGGACGTCAGTTTATAACTTTCTTTGAGGCTGAAACACACTTTTAGATGAATCTGGCAAATGGAGCTTGGTTTTCAAGAGGGCCACACAGATTTTTAGGGACACATTCATGGTCTTTGCTGCCAAAGCCAGATTTTCTAGAAACTTTACACTAACCAGGCACCTAATCAGCAGGCACAGTTTCTAAGGCACATTGGTGTGTTTCTACCTCAGACACCTTGCCCATTTATAAAAATAGTCAGCCAGAATACACTTCATACCACCATAGCACGGCTATCCGGTGCAATGAGCTCACGTGGCTGCTTATGTTGTTGTCTAACGGAGAACAGAGCTCCTTAGCAGAATGTGTAGAGCTGTGTAATATGCGCAGCTAGGATTGCCTCCTGCGTTGGTGAGGTCCTCTAGGTCACAGTTGCATGTTTGTTTTTCTCCATCCAGTGGGTAATTTGGTTTTTAATAATGTTTTTGACCCCATTTGCAGATTGCGTGCCATAACTAGGAAGGGATGGGCCCTGCAGTAAGTAATTAAGTCTGCAGGAGCAGGGCTGCTTATTTTTCATTGCAGCAGATAATCAGAATGCTGTTGCTCAAGTGTAAAATGCAGAAATTAATGATCCTATATAATACAGATTAAAGCTTTCATTTTTAAAACTATCAGTGCAGAAGAACAAAAGTAGGGAGCCCTGCACCCACTTTGGAATTTCAATGTATGATATCTCTAACATATTTGGAGAAGCTGCCTGAATACAAACCAGAACAGAATTCAATCATGTAATAGTTTAAATAAATGATCAGATAAGAACTCTAACTGTGCAGCCACCTTCATTGCTACTTAGAAAAAGGCATTGTTGGGTGTAAACATTTTCCAGTAGCTTTTGTAACTTTCAAGTTTTTATGGGCTTAATAAAGCGGAAAGATCTTTTTCCATAAGTCAAAAAAAATTTATGTGTTGCAAAGAACAAAGATTACGATTTTAACACCTTAAAAGGCTCGGCGTCAGAGAAAAGGAATATTTCTCTTTTCTAGAAGAGTAACGTATTACTTTGACACACACAAAACTTCCTTGTGTGTGTGTGTGCACAGGCATCGAGATACTAAATGTGCCGCTGCCGCATTGTAGTAAGTCGTTTTGCAGCCTGAAAGCAGATTGGGATCCCATTTTGCCAGGTGCTGTGGAAGAAGAAAGAGTGGTGATAGCGCATAAATAGTAATCGCACAGACAAAGAGATCACGCCATATTTCTGCTTGTTCTGGATTGCGTGCAGGTGACATACAAAGGCTGTTAGAGAGGGAGATTGGATAAAAGCGTACGATGGAGAGAAACTACAGGTGACAGAGAATTCAGAAGTAGGAAAATACTAATTTCTGACGATTTATTTGCTTAAGGGATGAAGAAAAAATGAATTGTAAGTGTTTCCTTTACACCAGAAAATATTCTCCAATTGATAAATCGTTCAGTCAGTACCATGAAATGCCTGTAACTTCCCCACAAATTAGGGAGATGACTGAAGGAAGGAAAAAAAAAAAAGGATATTTCTTTGTTTCCTGTATTATTTAAATACCAATAGTCATAGACTGTTTTTCTGAGGACCCAATTTTTAGGCTTTCTTTCACTTCTCTGATGAGGCTTACTGGAACTGTTTCCAATCATCAAGTCGTGATCTTTACGCAAAAAAGAAAGCGTGTAAGTTTCCCCTTTACCAGATGTCTTTGGATAGCCCTTAGTCCCACTGACCTGACCCAAAGAGGGCTAGACACAAACCTGCTCTGAGCCAGCACAGGCTTTTGCCTGTGCAGAATTCATTGCAAGGACGGACCCAATTGAAGCCCAGTTGCAATTGAGTGACCTTTAAATAACAAATTTCATCCTTGACCCGGTCTCTCAATTTTGTCTGGACCTACTTAGAGAGGAACAAGAGAATGAGAGAACCTTAAATAGAAAAAAAATGGTTTGTAACTGGCAGCCTATCCTTTCACCATGTAACAATTTCTCAGTCACAATAACAATGCACATCTTTTTCATTTCCACCAGAATAACTGCAGTTACCTTGCCATTAATAATTCACTACATAATCACTGTGGATTTGAAGAGAGGATGAACCTTACCAAGAAAAGAATCTAAAACCTACAGTTATGTACTTTCTTCTCACCAGCAAACCTCATAAACAGCATCTAGTGCTACTTTGCTACATACAAAAAGAAGGAGAAAAATGAGTCAAAGAATCAAGTTGCACCTGTTTCCAGTGGGAGTTAATGTGTACTTTGACCAGTTGTTTCTGCTAGAACTTGAGCAATCTCCCTATCTCTGAGAGCCTACAAATCCAGAGCCACAAATTTTGCTGCAGATGATCAGATGAGTAACACTTGGATAGAGACTAAATTAGGAAGCAAGGTAGATACATATACTTTCATACCCTTTTTTTAACTTTAACCTTCATCTTTCTGATCTAGTGACAATTATTTTGTTTTTCAGAGTTAGCTGGTGAGAAAACTAACAGAAAATGGTTTCTCTCACGGACTCACTGCTCATTCTGTCACAGGGATGTCTGAAATTTGTTTTTACCTGAAATTTACCATTTCAGTAAAATGCTGAACTTGAACAGGAAAACATCTTAACACATCTTGAATGGTGTTTCTTGCACACAGTGACCCCATCTCTATATACATTGCCAGACTTGGGATAAGAACAGACATCTCTTCAACAATTCCTCTATCCATTTTACTGGCCCTGAAAGGTCAAGGCATTGGTCTTGGCTTATACATCAAAATGCTGAGAGTTTCATTATACTTATGTGGTCTATCATGAGCTCATGATTTTGCCTTGATGAACTTGGTAGCAAAAGAGCACCAATACCATACTCTTCAATTTTCCCTTTAGCAGCAACACTAGAGCAGGCTTTGCTTTGTGCGGCGCGATCGATTCAAGGGATTTGCGTGCAAGGTTCTGCAGGTCAAATTCGATTGCTGAAATTCCAGAGTGTTGAGATGTCAGAAAAACTGCAAACCATATTTTGAACGTTATTAATGTACTCACCCTGAACATCGGGCAATCAGAAGGCATGGCTTTTGGAAACACAGCTTGAAATTACTATTTCTTTAAGGGAAACTTGGTAAAAAGGCAAAGAGGAGCTTAAAAATAAACTACAAATGTAGCATTTGATGCAGAGTGCATTGAGCTAAATTCAGCTATGGTTCAAATCCACCACGTTACAGAAAAGGTTGGTTTGCATTATATTTTCCGTCAAATTCAGAAGGAAAAAAACCATAACATAAAGAATATCACAGACAGCCCAGCTCTCTGACCCAGACTGCTACATATACAAATTCAGTCCTGAGCAAAATCCACTATCGTCTGCCTCACACAGTATCTGGCTTTACTCATTCTTAGAACAGACCCAAATTATCTCAAAAATATGGAAGATCTGGAAGACCCCTTCCTGAGCAAACCATGGCATCCTCACACCCACTGGGTAGGCACCACCCAGGCTGTGGCAGAACTTGGATAACTGAATTTTCACAGCTGTTTCTTAGGGGAGGTTCAAGATGAAGGAAGTCAGCAGCCTGAAGGAGAAAGTAGGGGTCTGGGAAGAGGAAGGAGAGGGATGAATATGAGGACAAACTGAGGCTCCTCTAGCCCAAAGCAATGGGCAAGGGAGATGGAGTGTGGGTTTGAGGAAGGAGGAGAGAAAAGGAACAATCCCCACACATATTTCTCTGAATCACTAACACAATTACCTTTAATCTCACAAACTTTTTTGTTTCACTCTACTCAGACGGATCTTTCCAGCTCTTTGAACCCCAAATCTGTCACTGCCCCTTGCAGTCAGAATCTGCTTTGGCACCACAAGGAAATTGATTTTACCTGTACTACCAAGAAGTCTAGGAGAAGCTTCACTGGTGAGGAAAACTCCTTAAATACCAAAGGCAGCTATGGTTTTGACACACTGAGGAAATTTCAGAGGGCTTTTCAGAGAGCAGGCCTCCAGCTCTCAAGGAAATGGTTGAGATCTTCCATTCTGGACACTCACAAGACTGCAGTGTTTGGTCCCACTTGCAGCTGTTCCCAGAGCAATTTAAGTTCTTAAGAGCCTCAGAAGACTCCAGATGCTGCTCTGGCTTGGAGTCTCTCAGTGCAATTTTATATGAGGAAGCAATTCAGTAAAACCTTCTTGGGAAATCAAATTCCTGTTTCACAATCTCTTTTGGACTGTGTACTGTCCCCATGGACCTTCCTGTGGCTTGACCCTGTCTTTTCCCCAGGGCCCAGCAGGGCCCTCTGGGACTCCTGTGCAGGCACCCAACGTTGCGCCTGGGCATGAAAACACAATTTTGCACAGTTTTCAATAACTTCTCCAGCCCAACCTCCCCTCAGCTTTGCTCGTCCTTCCCTGGTGGCGCACCGATGGTGGGGGTTTTTTGCAGGAAGGCAGGGTTTCTCTTTGCTTCGTTTCCCCTCAAGGTGAACAGCACAGGTACAGCTCTTTGAAAACATCTGCAACTTAATCTGTCGCAGGATTCCCACCACCAGCCCCCTTGGGTGGCTCATATCTGTAGCCGAGAGATTGCTTGCTTGCTTATCGTTCCCATACAGCCCTGCCTTGGAAAACCGGCTTGCTCTGAGTGGAAACCATTTGTTTGTCCACAAACGGCCCACTGAAGGATGATTAACAGCCCTCTGCTGTTACTCCTGGGTTAGCGTTAATTCGAGATGATGCAGGGAAACCTCAAACAGGCAGAGCTTGCAGACTGAGACCTAAATCACGCAGAGCTCAAGGCAAAAATCTTAAGCTGCAGGCAGCACCTCCAGACCTCTGGCAGCCCACCCTGCAGTGGGCACGGGGAAGGGGTGAGGAACCCAGCGCCTCACCAGCCACCTGCTAAAGACCCTGCAAGCCACAAATTGCAGAGCCAGGGACACAGGGCATTGGAGCTCCTGGTTATGGGGCAGTCTTGGAGGAAAACGTTGGAGTTTCATTATCAGGTACACTATTAGGTGTCAATAGATTCCATACATTTGTTTTCCTGCTCAACTAATATTCATTCCTTTCAGTGCCACCCCAAACCTCGGTGTAAGGGAGTAGGAGACTCATGTCTGTACCTCTGTGCTGGCTGTCAGTGCTCCGCCAAAAGTCCAGCCCTTTTGTGCATTCAGTATCATCGAGCCCAGCTGCAACTGGGCTCCCACCAAGCACAGTGTGCTTACTGCTCTGTCTGCAGGAAACTCCATGCTCTCTCCATCCTTTATTTAAAAAAAAAAGGATTTTTCTGTCCGTCTGTCTCTGTGTGACAGTGGAAGAAAATACCAGAACACCTTTTTTGTTCTTCTTTTCCTTTCTTGTATTTTAGTACTTCCAAAGAAAATCCAAAATAATGTCCTTGTGCCTATTTTTTACTATTCGTTGACAATAACAAAATTCTCATTACACCCATGAATGGGAGGTTATATTTTTCTTGTCAGAGGGTGGCAAATCAATCTCTTGCAATTTTAGTTGGAAACATGAGCCAAACAGGGTTTTTTGGCTTTTTTTTTTAATCAGCCTCTTTTTTAAAAAGCTCATATTTGTGTATGGGGGGAAAAAAAGTAAACTCAGATTTTCAGCTAAAAGTTATGGATATCGTTTGTAAGACTGAAAAGAGAAGCCAGTTCGTAGAGCTCACCACCTTGCACAGCCATTCAAAAAGTGACCACTTTAAGACACCCTCAGTGTTTTACTTGGGTAAAATTTCGTGTCAGCAGTCACACCATATGTGAAGGGGATTTGCAAGAGAGAAAGCATTCCCTGCGCACTGACTAAAAATCAACACCTTTCACAAACATTTCAGGTTGTTTGAAATTGTTCCAATTTCCATTATCTTGTACAGTCACAGCATTTAGGAACGAGAGAGATTTGAGTAAAATGCAAAGGAAGTTAAAATGTCAGAGGTCCCTAAAATGAAAGCAGTGTAAAACAAAGAACAATCAAGCAAAAAAAATCTCCGTAAGCTTTCTGCACAGCAGTTACAATTGAGGTTTCACCAGAATGTTTATGTAGCCAAAGCTGCTCTGGGAGGGTGGGGTTTTTTATATATTTTTATTTTTCAGTGAGCTGGAGACCAATACTATTTCTAACAAAACTTTAATGTCGATGTGTGGCAGAGGAAGGGTCCCGTTCATGTTAAATTTCTTTTAGGCAGTGCCATTGGTCTGTTAGAGCAAAGACAGAATTTCTAAATTGTCAAAAAGATGCCAGTTTCGGGCTTCCTTAGGATAAGCCAATCTTTTCAATTAGGACAAAACCCACCACTACATAATAGTCTTTACAGGCTCATAAACCACCGTACCACCCAAGATGTTAACAAGCTGGCATGTTTTGAGCATCAAAGATAGAGAGGAAACTGTGTTTACATGTTTGGCACAAAAACTAATGAGGAAAGTCAATTGGCCCTTTGTCTTGAGGGTCTGAAGAGCCGCGCTCTAATGTTTGGTTTCTTGGTTGGCACTTGTTCAAGTAATCACTCGTGGCCTGACAAAGCAGCACTTGTGTTTTATTAGTGGCCATGCTGAACTCTCCTGCCTGGGCTGTGTTGTCTCTCAATAGAGCGCTGCACCAGAGGGCACACTTATTTGAAAACACTAAATCAGAGCATGATGATCTTTGCCCGACAAATACAACCAAGAGAGCAGGAAAAAAAAAAAGAAAAAAAAAAAAGTGTTGACAACAGCTCTCTTTTTGTTCGAGAAAGTGAGGAAACAACAACTGGCGTGTGTGTGTGTAGGAACAGTCCTGAAACACCAGTGACTGAAACAACAAAACTCTGTTCCCGCAACGAGACGCTTGCAGCCATCGGCACTCACTCCACATCCTTGAGAGCTGCACATCAGCAAGGCTAAAATTCACGTTGCTCACAGGTGGGAGAGCAGCCGTAGCATTTTTAATGTGCTGGGTCAGCCTGGCATGGGTGACGAAGGTACAGGCTCATAGGGAAGCAGTGTAGCCCAAAGAATTCGGAAGTCGCTGTTTCATCTCATTGAGCCAGGTAAAAGGCAAACCCCGGAGCATCAGGCTTCTTTATCTGATAAAACTCAAACCTCCAACTTGCAATTACTTTAAAAAAGCACAAACTTGTCAGCAAAGTTGGGCTGAGATTGGTGACTCGGGAAATGGGACTCTCCTGTGAAACTGTTGGTACTCCCTGCCAGAAAGATGATGAGAACAAACTTGCAAACTCTGACTCACGGCAACAGTCCCACTGACTGCAAGACATAATTGCACGGAGACAAATTAACTGTTCCACTTGTGACGTCTGTATGTAGGAGCTTTCACCAGTCTGGAGGTGGGGAAAAAAAATGTCCAGAGGGATACAAAAATGAAAAATAATGACTAAATTGAAGATCCTTTATCTTGGGCTATTTTGTTTAAACAATCTTTTCCTGTCACTTAGAATCTCCGAGATAGGATATAAAGAACACAAAGTTTCACATGCCACCTTCATTTAATTTCCTTCATTTGACCAGACCATCCACTTTTAATGCAACTACCTCTGTAGCTCTAATCTCAGGCATTTTTCTAAAGCTGTGCGGGGGTGAAACAACTAGCAGGTGGTTTCTCTTTAAAATAAGTTTTTAAAGGGCAAGAAAAATATCTTATTAATCGATTTTTCAGTGATAATTGAGTCTGACATGAAATAATTACTGTATTAAAGCTTTATATATGAAGAAGTATTTTTGTTTCCACTTTCCAGTTTATGGAATGTACTCCATGACTGTTCACAGTCACATTGCAATTTAAATTATATAAGTGGGGAAAAAGGGAAACGTAAGAGTGAAAGAAGTTGTGTCAGTTAACAAAAAAAAAAAAGGAAAAGAAAACCAAAACCAAAACCAAAACCAGAGCATAATCAAAGAGAAAAAAACTCAACCAAACAAATGAACCCCAACCGCGAATGTGGTCTCTGAGTTTTCATAGTGTTACAAAGACACAGAGATGGTCTGATGGGTTGAAACTCCCCAGATAGGCAAGAAGATCAAAATAGGGCTCAATATGCCCTTTCAAAAAACTCGTGACATCTCAAAGAAGCTGAAAATTATACGCATGATAACCGAGCAGTCTCTGCACTTGTCCTGCCAACCAAAACCAGTAACCAATCTGTGAAATGGTGTAACAATTCTGGAATTGTACCTAAAGAACAGCAAATTGTGTCTGCAGTAACGAGATGTTTGAAGAGCCATTGTTTCTTAATTTTTGTGGGGGATTCTGGGCACGGTATCTGGCTTTCAAAGACACTTTCTTTACAAGTTATAAGATATATATATAATAAATGCCATCCCCAGCTACAGTCATGAAATTGTAGCAGGCTATACGTAGCATATAATATTGCGCTGTTGTCTGATAAAACTCCAGTGGAGTGGGCACAGTGAATCATTTCTGCATTCAGTGAGGTCTTGGCAGCTGCCTCTTATCTGCCCAGAGACTAAACTCTGCCTCAGGAGAATACCTTGTAGGATTATTGCTGGGGCACTGCAAAGGATGTGAGACTTTCACACAAAATATGTATTCTTACTGGAGTCTTCTGGCTCCTTGGCACGCTCCTCCGACACACTCCCTGGGGAGGGAACTCAGTGAGTGCTCGTTTGCACTCTTTAACCTGTCCTCTGTTGAATACTCACAGGTTCAGGATCAAAATCCAGTTTTAGCATTAGCTAATATCTCCCAACAAAGATGCAAATAAAGAACTCTGTAACTTTTCTTTTTTTTTTTTTTTCCCCAATATAACCCTGTGTGTATATCACCTTAAAACATTAAAAAGATGGAATTTTGGTGCTTGACTCTGTTTTAGAGAACAAAACAGACATTATTTCTCTATTCTATGGCGAAGTTTCTTTCTGTCACACAGTGTCAGGAATCAAGCAATCCCCTTAAGAGTAGTGGGGGAACTGAATGACTAAATGCAATATATAGCTGACACTGAACCTCTTGAAAAACAGTCTCTATTAATTCAGACCTGTCAATACTTAAGTTTACCTGGGAGACCAGCAGCTTCTGTATTCTGTTTTTGTTTTCTCCTCTAAAATTTGCCATTTATTTCAGCAATTGCAACACATTTTTTTCAAACATTTCACAAACCTTTCCTTGTCTTAAGGGAAAGAGCATAGTATTCCTCACTGGTATAGGGATTAACTCCTGCACTGTAGTGGTGTGAATTACACTTTAAATCATGAACGAGGCTTATAGCAAATAAAATAATATACGGAACTTTTTGTTACATCCTCTGAAATTAGATCCAACTGGTAATCAATTTCTTAAATTTCTGTACTTTCTGTTCCCACTGTTTCTGTGTGTTAGATGATTTAAAAATTACCCCAGTGATTTTTGATAACTATGTATTACATATACTGTTTGTTGATTTATAAAAGACTAATTGCATAGTGCTTAATATGGACAGCTTAGGTACATTTATTTTAGAAACAGGAATTATACATTGATTATCATTTCATCCTGACAATAGGAGTCAGAATTAAGTCGTGCATGTAGAGGCTCTACTGAGAGACCTGCAGACTAAAGCAGGTCTCACAAAAGATGAGAGAAATTAAATATATTAACCCCAGCTTTAACTATCCTCTATAAAATATATTTCTTTCTTATTTCCCTAGTGTTTATTTTTTTCCAGATATTTCCAGGGTAAATGCTGGGCTTCTATTTTTCATTGAAAAGCAAATCTATTTTCAACTGATGTGTTTATAACCAGCTAATCTGGTATGAACACAGACACGTGGAAATTATTTGTTTTATAAATTAAGCTTTAAAAAAAATATATATGTATATTATTGAGAGCTAGTTTTTGTGCTGCCTGTGTAGTACCAACACAAGGCAAATTTGGTAAAGGTGATGTCCTCAGCACCTACACCTCTATATACTCCTTGCTAGATCAAAAAACGAGTGTTTTACCTTTAAAAGAAGGAGAATAGAATCACTTCCTTTCAATGTGAAGCTTGTAACTGAGTGTAGCACTTTGCAATACGAGTTATTTCCTAGAAGTTAAATATATGACATGCTGGACTAAAGCAAGTGAGGAAGTGGAATCACACTATCACACTGTGACAGATACCTATAAAGGATGTGATTCTGCAGGACTGCCAGCAGAATTATGAAGAATAGGAAAATGTTTTCAGGAATGGCCATTTTTACCCTAAATCTTCACGGAGTTTAAGCGACATGGGAAATTCAGTGCTAAAAAAGTAAATGTGGAAAATATCTATTTCATCTGTGCTGTTTATGCCAATGGAAAGATAGGTTCACCATGACAGCAGGATTATACAATACAACCCTTTCCTTAGATTTTCATTGTTAGAAACATCTCTGTGCAGAATAACAGATAAAGTTAGCACCAGTATATTTCCTAATAGTGAATCCTCTGCAGCAGGGCTGTAGCTGTTATAAATATGAGTGCCTCTCTGGATATATTTGTTCTTGGACACAGTTGGTAATGCAGCACCTGAATCAAATGAAAATAGGAATGAAATATTGCTATATCATCTGAAAATCAATGGCACTTCTGTGATAAAATGGTAAAAATATCTGGACCTAGAAAATCTGAGATATTCATGAAACTACCTCCGTTATAAAATACTATCCAATTTATTCGACTTTCATAGATATATTATTTAGTCCTTGATTTTGCAGAAATTTATTATAAGACTTAAAAAAATCTCTCTACACTTCTAAAGCTGTTTTCACAAAAATACTAGATAAATTACTACAACACTGATTTTCATCTAACCTTACTCAGGCAAAGCTCGGATTGTCTTCATTGAGAACTTGCCGTTAAATTTAACATCTAAACCAAGGTGCCAAAATCTAGGTTACTAAATCCAAACATGGGTACCTAATAAAAACAACTTGATTTTCTGTCTGTGACTATCCAGAAATCCTAGTGATACAGTGGAAAACACAAGTCAGAATCTTCAGATGTTTACGTTTGAAGGTAATAGTTGGTCCTAATTTCAAGCCCTCCCATTTCAATGTTTTGAACAATTTCTGCATGAATCTTTCCTTACATCTTTTTATCAATTAACTATTTTTCTTTGGTCCTTAGCTTTGAGTTTTGTCAGCTCAAAACATACCCTTTACTTAGGCAAATTATTTTTCCAGCGGCAGGATACTGAACTACCTCATTCTTAATGCCAGGGCAGCAACACAAATTAATCCAAATAAGCTACAGTTAACTACTCACAACTGGTGTCAACATGGGAGACAGCCTTACTGAAGTACATATTTTTGACTTTTCCTCTTTTTTGTCCACATGGCAAACTCAGAGCTTTTAAATTGAACCAAACCCGGAACATCGTTCTGCCTTTAATTTTTTTATAGAATATATGCTGATGGTAAATGGGCAGTATGAAGACCTGGAGCAGTGGGTTCAATTTTCTCTTTCTTGCAAAAGGTGATGGGCTATGTCCACTCTGTCCCTGAAAAGACCTAGCAATGAGGTCTCGGAAACAGTAAACAGAGTGTATCCTCTGGCCAAGATGCTTTTGCAGAGTCGTGAGGATGGGCACAGGCTGAGAGACACTTTGCATCCACCAGCAGCTGCTTGGCCTTCCCACTCCTTCATCTTAATCACCCTGCCCATAGAGACCCCCTCAATGCAAATCCTGATGCTATAGAGGAGGGTGACATGGGCAGCTGAGGTCTTTCTTCCCCACAAAAAGAAAGAAGCCTGTTTGTGGAGGGTCCCCTCCATGCTTGGATGAATGGATAAGCATCTTCCCTGCACACATTCTGCCTTTAGTTACGCCAACAGAACATCATCATTTTGTTAAAGAAAGCAAGGACCTGAACTCACAGCAGTCACTTGGTCTGTCTGAACTGAGGTTTACTCTTGCTTCATGCACGATTCTTGTGTTGAAGGATTTTAGTCTAAAACATAAGCAAATAAGACATAGGCACAACACTGTGGGTGTTACATGGAGCGTTAATTCTTGCACTCCTGAAGGTCCCGTACACTTTGAGAATAACCCTGATGGACAAAAGCTCTAAGGCAGGTTTCTGAATAGAAAATTCCACTTCCTGCAACTCCGATTAAGCTAGCTAATTTTCAGTCAAACACACTAATTTTCAGACAGGTTCTTGTGATGTTTTCCCTCTGTTTGCAATTTGCATCATTAAATAGCCTGGTGTTTCAAAGCAGCCGCGGTAGTAAGGTCAGAAGGTTTTATGTTAAATAGCAACATCCTCAGCTTTTTAAAGAAGAAACAGAGAGCAGCTGATCTGATGGCGCATAATTTTCTCTTTTTTTCCCCCCCTTTTTCTCTTTGGTAGGAGAAAAAGGAAGGATTGGAGCTTCTTATGGATCACAGACATTTCACTCTGGAAGAAAGAGCAGATCTATAGGTCTTTGTGCTCTTGCAAGCAACACAGAATCACAGGTGTCCTTGATTATCAAGAAATCTTCTTCTTTTCTAATGGTTTCCCCTTCTCTCCCTGAGAACAGCAGGTCATCCTTCTGGAATGAATATCTCATTTTAAGAGGCACAAAATTCAGCCTCAGAAGGAAGATTTTAAATAAAGGTATATGTTGAATTGGAAGATTGAAATAAAACCCCAAAACTGCTTGACACCATTCAGCGTGCCAAAGCTGTGCTGACCTATCCAGGGTAAACACTGATAGCAAACAGATGTTTCTCAATTAATTCTGCCTGTGCTCTCTTTCCATATCTGAGGAACAGTGGCAACAGCACAGCAAATAAAGTGTGACACAAAGACACCTTCATTCAGTCTTTCTCCCAGTAAAATTGCCTTTTCCCTTCCTCCCTCCCTCCCTCCTTCCCTCCCTCCCTTCCTCCCTCCTCTTCCCTCCCCCTTCGCCCTTTTTTTATGGCCGCACAAAGTGAATTTGTGGGCTATAGCTACCCTGGAGCAGTTTTTCGTGCCTGGGGAGGGTGGCTGGTCACTGGGGTTGGAAAAGCCTGAGTCTCGTAGCTCCAAGCGCTTTTGACAGTTGCTGAAGACGCGTATCGGTAAATAAACTGAACTTATCAGGGCATCAAAGGCTCCCCAGCCCAGCTGCCCCGACAAAGCTATTCCCAGCCCACCAGGGCTCTGGGGCACGCAGCCTCCCGCTGGAAAAGGCTGCTGCCGAATTGCGCCCCGGCTCCCCCGTCCACGGGCTTTAAAATCAGTTTAACCCGCGTTTCACATCTCACGATTGCACAGGCACGTGCGTGTGAGGGGGGGGGGCACAGCAAGAAACGCTGAGTGTGGTGAAAATCACCCCTAAAAGCGACAGCTTTTGTATAATTACCTGCAGTCATACATGTAGGTATAGATTGTACGGCGAGTGTGTGTGGGATGTCTGTACCAACGGGTAAAGTAAAGTTCGAGTAAAGGCAGCATTGCCCGCAGCTCACATGGCGACTAATTCTGTGACTGCTCTCTCTAAAAGGCTCGTGTAGTCGTAAGGTTGTCAGTTTTAAAAGGCTGATAGGTAGGAAAAATGACAAGGTGCTCCTGGAGACAGGGAAAACACGCTTCAGCACGTGCACGGAGGAAGATACAGGTGCTCCGACCTACACGGGAAAAAAAACATAAACAACATATAAACCCTTAGTTTGAAGGAAATAGAATTGTAGTTTTATCACTGAGGCCTCTTTGGGCAAAAAATGTAGTTTACGATGCATCGCACTCTGGCTTTGCTTACAAGTCAGCAGCCACAATTAAGACAAAGAGTTAGAAAATTTAATTCAGTTTAATTCATTATACTTTTTTTTTCCCCCTTCCAGAGAACCATGTGATGTAGTAGACGATAAGAAACCATGTCTTGTCATCCAATATTTATTAAGCAAACTTAAAATAGCCCTTTTCAGTAGAAAACAAGTTTCATTTCGCCTGTCACGCTAGCACCTCGTGCCAGTCTGATCTGCTGTATAGTCTCACTGAACCCAGTGACTTTGAAGTATATTGTGTATACAAATGTCTTGCTGTAAGCAGTCCTGTACTATCAGCATGTGTGGAGACCAGCATGAACTCGCCATTCAGAGAAATGCGGGGCTGCGAGGGAGGGGAGAGAAAACTCTTCTCTTTCCTTCCTTATTTAGGTGCAGCAGAAGAATATGAAAGTAGTTCAACAGGGCAAACGATCCAGGAACAGTTCTTTTAAGCATGTTCTGATGTGTGCAAACATGACATATTTAATTAGTATTACATTCTATCTCTTATAAGAAATCCAAGATTCGAGATAGGATAATTATCTTTTAACAACATACAGCTGCTAAACTTCTCAGGAATGTGGTACCCAACACCGGTTCTTAGAGCACATCACAAATAACCACTTTCATAGCAGAACATTTTATAAATGTCACATTGTGGAAGAGAAAAGCTATGGTAGAAAAAGGGAAACGTTTTCGTCCTTATAGATAAAGCAAGGCCTTAGAACCTCACACCTATGCAGCAAGCAAATGTGATTAAAGGCAGAACAAACAAGCGAAAACCTTGCATTAAATAGATCATGAATTTGCTTGTGGGTCTGTAACAGATGTGTTACTAAGGATGCTTTGTTTATCCAGTTGCAAGACTGTCGAAGAGAATCATTCCAGTGATGCTGCTTATCGTGCTTTTAATTCCGCTCAGGCAAAACTGTTAGCTTTGAAAAAGCAATTTTTTTTTGGCCCTACTCTATCTGGCTGCACAGAATTTTCAAAGCACCACCATGTTGTAAAAAATGCCCTTTTAATCAGATTACCCTTGGCGAACGTCCCAAACTCAGGCTGAAGTGCAGTGCTTGTGGTTTCTCAACAGCTTACACTAAGCCTGCACCATGGAAATAATCTACTTTTAAAACCCAGGAAACAAATCGACTGCACTAAGGACATAAGTCGCTGTCATTAGGGAGTGATTAAGCTAAACATTTTTATACACTCTGGAAGCCCAGTTTCATATTGTGTACCTCTGTGCTGAGAGAAAGAATGGCACCCCAAATGACTGCTTGTTTTATTCAGCCACCCCAAAAAGATCTGATCTCACACAAATTAAACTTAATTTTCCCCTAATAATCACAAAAGGAAAAAAAGAGGGGGAGAGGGAGAGAACGATTTGCTTCTAATGAATTAGAAAATACAGTAAAATCAGCTTTACAAGCAATCATTCAACTGAGGATCATGAGTTTGATTAAAGACTATACACGATATTTTTTGACACACATTAGCCTCTCCTAAAAATCCTGTCACCTTATATTAATTTACTGCTACTTGTTTTATGCAAACATATTTCCTTTAATACATAATTTATATTGGAAATTCTGTGTGTTTTTGAAGAGGCAGCTACCATTTTTACAATTTACCATTATAATGCCATGTCTTCAGCTTTCTGTGATGTCGTATTTCTCCTAGTGGGAAAATACATGATCGAGATGTTTGAACAGAAATTACCCCACCTCCCCCAATTTTCCTCTAACAAAACTGTAAAAAAGGAATAACGGGTCTGACTCTGTCTAATCAAATTATCTGGTGTCTGAGACAACCTTGCTATTTCAGTACACGCAGATCCTAAAGAAGAAAGGCTCTACATGTCAGATCCCGGCGCTGGAAGAGCAGAAGGTGTGTTTGCAGGAGGGAGGGAGGGTTGTTTTTGTTTTCCACAAGAGTCTGAGCTCGGGTCTGACAGAGATGAGATGTTCAACTGGTCTAAGGTACAAATCAGGCCCCTTCTTGATCCCTGCTTTGGACATCGTGCTGATAGTTCATTTCTAATTTATGAAACATGTCATTAATCCTCAATCTGTCAGCCTCTTTTTGACAATAATTCATTCTGACAGTTGAAGGATTAATATTTATTAAACACCCCGTACTTTAGAAGTCAAAGAAATGCTCAATTCATTTTCCGCGCAAAATCTTCCAACTCGTAGCAAGCGCTACCCCCAATCCCTTTCTGCTCCCTAAAAGCCAAATAAACCCAACTGACAACACAATAGAAATAGCAGATGACCAAGAGAAACACAAGAGAGACAAAACAAAAAGGAGGGGGAAAAAAAAAAAAAGTAATTACAAGTAATCCTTCAAAAGACTTGGTAGTGGATTCATTTAAGGTATTCCTCTGCCCAAGCATATGTTTTCTCACTCTTCCTTCCCCTTCCAGCCCTCCCCCTCCCTTCCCCACTCATAAATAATTCATAACCTGATAAATATGCAATTTCAAAAAAGTGCAGACAAGG
>VZTM01022104.1:228036-252206 GCA_013400555.1 Jacana jacana | reverse complement strand
AAAAAAAAAAAAAAAAAGAAGGCTTGTGCTTTTCACACAGAAGACCTGAGCTGCACTTAACGGATGACAGATTTTCCAGTATTCAAAAGCTGTATTAGATATATGATAGGAGTGAGACGGTATTTCTGGTCTGATTCCTTGCTAGACATGTTGTGAATTGTCTGTGGAAAGCTGTAACATAAAACAAATGGTGGTGTTGGTTTGGTTTGGTTCGGTTTGGTTTCTTCTTTTTTTCCTTTCTTTTCTTTTCGAGAGGAAAAGTGAGGGGGGAAGGCAATGATGTTCGCACCAGTTCAAGTTTGGCTCACCACATGTTTTCAGGTCGTTATAAAACTAGGGAGCGAGTACAGCCGGAGAAGGAGGGCAGCCCCACGCTTTCTCACGTAGCCGGGGTAGGTAGACTTTGCAGGTAGCACGCGTGCCGTACGTAATTCTCCAGTGATCCCACCGGGAAGGTCTCCCTCCTCCCAGAATCCCCCTAAAGCGGCGGTGGCCACTTACGGGGCCATCATGGGAACGCTCTTTGGGGGCCGATTGCAGAGGCTTCGGCAGCAAAGTGCTCTCTGCCTGCCGCTGGCACGCAGGTAAAGCCCACCCCAAGTAAGACGCAGGATGAGGAGAGGAGTGGAGAGTACCTCCATTTTGTGGGCTAATTGCTTGATTACCAGGCTGAAACAAAATGGAGGAANAGGTTTTACTTTTTTTTTTTTTTAAATCCTTTTTTTTTTTCCCCTCTTCTTTTGCAAAAAGCAGCTCAGGGCTGACGTGACAGAAGAGACAAAGTATTGGGAGAAAAAATGGTGCTGAAGGAGCATCAGTCATAAAATCACTAATATGAAATGGAATGGGAGAAATATAGATAATGTGTACACATTCCTATAGGTAATAGATGCACAGGACTCACGTACAGTTGATCTTTGGGTTTAGCAACAGTTAGAACATAAAAATGATTTCAACCCATGAAGTGTAACCTTTCGGATGAACATTTAAATTGGAAACACCATGGGTAAGAAATAGACCTCAGCATTTAATTTGGCCTGGCTAGTTGGAAGCCTGTATTTACTATACAATAATTTCAAATTTAATTAAATAACGCTGCTGATGCCAGTCACATCAACACTGTAAAGATGATTAATTGCACGCTTAAATGAAATATAAACTGCCTTAAAAGTAACACCAACGCAGAACCCTGTAAGCAGACACCATATGATAGATTTAAACGCACGAGCCTACCTGCATCCCTTAGAAGCACGCCATGGTTAAAAAAAACAGGCCCTGCATCTGCATGTAGCAACTGTACCAAAACCACAGCCTTTTACGAGTTTCTGTTTTTCAAGGCAAGCCTGACTAATTTATTTATTTTCTTTCCCCTCTCACAACATGTTGATTTGGTTTGGCTTTTTTTTAATTATTTTTTGTTTTGATTCTTATTTTTATTTTGCAGGAGAGCTTTGGCAGGATCTGCATTGTCACCTCATGGATGGGCTATCGATAGGCAAGCAGGGGCCGAGGCGCTGTAACACGGGACCGCGCTGTCACAACAAGGCAGCTGGACCGTTATATATTCCACTCCGTTTCCATTGTATTTCAAGCCCCAGAAGCAGCAGGACAAAGAGCCCGGCAGAGTTAACCACGGATTGTCACCTTGATTTGTCCAGTCTAGCAGATAGGCAGAAATGAAGGATATTCTGCTTAGGAACACCACGCAGAAGCAAACGAGCTTGCAAACGGCATTTTCCAAACTGTACTATCTGTAAAAATTAAACTAAAAAATTAAAAAAACCCACAAAACTAAATTAAAATCTAGTATGATGCTACACCCTCCATGGGGGAAATCAAAGGAGAAAGAATCATCAGATTAGCAAATGCACAGAAAGACCCTTCTCCTCTAACGCCGTCTCTTGAAAACGGCAGAAGCAAGCTCTGTCACTAAGGGCTGGGTTCTCCCCCACTAATCTGCATCACGTTGGTTTATTTTTCGGGAATGCTGTGACAATGCCTCAAAGGGGAAGTTTCTGTCATAAATGTAAACACTTCGGGGCAGGGACCGTTCCCCACCGACGTTAAACTTGTTTGTGGGGCTACATCCTTAGCACCGTGTGGGGAGGTGCAGTTACACATATGTGGAATTAAGTAAATAAAGATATTTCCCAAAAAAGACACCAAATAAAAGCCTGGTTTTCTAAAAGAGTAAAAATGGTGAATGCAGCTCAATTTCTACTCTATTATAGCTCTGAATTCAATATAAAGAATGTCTTATTTAACAATTGCTACTTAGAAGAGCTGCAAAAGAGGCAAATGCTCTGAGGAAATGTGAAAATTATAGGAAAATGAGGAAATGATAGAGCTATAATTAAAATTCAGAACTGTTTTGTTGGGTTTTTTTACATTTTAAAAATCTCAAATTTTAGCAAAATCGTATACATAAGAAACACGAAAATCCAACTTAAAAGATTAAAGGAACGAGTTGCTCTTTGCCTTTTTTTCTCAGGACATAAAAATTCCGGCTTATGCTACTGATCAGTAAGGCAAATTGAACTGAAAAAAAAAATGGAGATGACTCAACAGAGCAAAGGTCAGCTCTGAAACACCTTAATTTTTTATAGGAGACGAAAACAACCGGCGAGAAACCTCCTCGCGTTTTCTGACAACCACGTGTTTATTAACTATACGAAAGACATAATCAAACTCACATTTTGCTTAGACAACGTACCTCAGCAGAAGGGGCAAAATACTTGCCTCTGAAGAAAGCACGTCATTTATATGTCTTTTTTATTTATGAGATAAGGCTTATCAGAAGATGCGGTATTACACATCACAATAATGTAGTCACTTCTGAGCACGCAGTATTTTAAACAGACATGAAAGACGAAATGCATTTAATGTTTTAGGGTTGTTGTTAGTTTTTTAATAATAGATTGGATGATTTTTGCATTTGTATATACATTTCGTCGTTCCAAGCGGGGTGGACCCATTCTTTTAACAGTGTCAAACCCCACACTAAAAAATAACATGCCATCATACCATCTTAAGCATTTACTTGAAGCTACGCTATGCATCAGAAAAGGAAAAAAAATATATAAATCTTACCCACATACTGGAATGCTAATGTGCATCCATCAAAGAGCTACACATTCACAGTAAAGGTTTCAGCCCAAATAAAGCCCCTCGTGTTATCGCATATATGTAAAAAATAAGGAAAAAGAACTAAAGCCTCATTTGTTCGGATTTTTTTTTCTTTACCAAAAATTGTTTAGGAAAACCTAAAGGCACCAAAAGAACCATTTTTTTTTGTCCAAGGAGAAAATTGCACAGATTTGTCTTTCCTCAGAATTCTATGCAGCCAACCGTAATAGCTCTTTGACAGTTCACCTGACTGCAGCAGAAATGGGAATGTGATGGTTACAGTGGATGACAGAAAGGGGCCATTTGAAGTGCTATTATGCAGTTTACATGAGAAGATTTCCACAGAATTTTGGCTTTATTTCGTTAGGTTATGTACATTTTTTGTTGGTGGGGTTTTGGTTCTGTGTTTTTCGTGGGGTTTTTGTGTGTTTGGTTGGTTGGTTGGTTTTTTTAGCTAGCAGCGTATGCCTTACAATAACAAAGGGCACATCCTTTTCTGGAGCTGCCATATAGAATCGCACATTCATAAGTATTTACCTTAAAATTTAAAATTTCATAAGTTTTTCTAAACTGGCTCGGGCGAGTCACTATGCTTCACTACTAAAAAGGAAAACACTTCTCTTGCCTATGACCACATTGTAAATGACTGTTACATAGATTTTTTTTTCATCCAATTTACCCAGCAATCTCAGACAGACAAATATAAACCTGATACTGTAAAGTGCTAGTGGAACAACAATTGTTTTATACACAGTTGTGGCAGAAAGGGAATCCTTTTGAACATTGAACAGTTAAAAGGCTATCCTGAAAAACTTCCACCCTGGAAAAAGCCAAAAATATTCTTTGTTGGATAAAACATTGCTGGAAGGACCCAATTCTGCAAGCTCTCGTTAAGATAAGCGGCTCCACCAAAGCTAATAGGTTCTTCTTGGAAGAGTAAAGTCTACTCACACAAGTACAGCTCTGAGCCGTGACGTTTAAGCTTTCCGTGGCAGGAATGGAGGTGGTTTTGCTTTATGGGACTGCTACGTTGTACGGATCTCACCGATCATGAAAAGCCAAACCTAAACCAGCCAATAAATACGTTTGGCTCTTTTTTTTTTTCATGCTGACAGCATACAAAAAAAACCTCCAAACAAAGTAATAGTAAGATGCTGTCTGTTTTATACCCAAATATTCGAAAGAAAAAACCACATTTAAGAAGAAAAAATGTAAGAAGGAAAAAACATAATGACTGAACTGCACTGTCCTAACTTACTCTGCATTTGCGGGTGATTTATGGATTTTACAAACCAGAGAAAACAAGCAACTATACCCTTGATATATTGTTAAACAGGCCTTCTATGATTCTATTTTCTGCATAGGGTCAAGACTGTTGACATGGGATTAATCAGCTGCTCCTCCTAAGCCATGAATCAGGACAAATCGCTGTCCATTTCATGCAGTCCAAACGCCTGAAAATAGAATTAAACATAGAAAATAGGGAAATATGCGAAAGCCAGCGGAAGTTACAGGTATTAATTGCAACACTGGTCACTGGTCTAATGACAGATCCATTCTGCTTCTGCATTTTGATAAATTCCAGCAGCAATGACAAGAAAACAATGCTTCATTTTCCTCCCACGTTCTGAAACGCAAGGATTCTTTGGAATGTATCGCGCTCTCGGATTATGGTATTTTACCGAAATGTAGAAATTTTGTGTCTGTTCCTATACACGCCTCTCTTCATATGTGTGTTTTGTCTGACTTCCAGGCCAAAAAGAAAAGACCCCATTATCTACTGCATATCTTCCAGAGGCCGTACACCTACACACAAATGTAGCCTGCTCCCTACATTGCTGTTAGCGTATTTGTCAGCCTGTAGCATGATAGGATTTGAGAATATTGGGTGCAAAGTGTCTTCAGGAAGAGGGAGAGAAATCATTCACCATTAGAGATAAGTATGACAAGCTCCTTTTTACACTAGGATACACTTGTATTAAACAGAATGGCGGGGTGCCCGAGTGAGATTGCATCTATTACCAATGATGACATGAAAATGGACACTTATTAATCATGTTTTGAAAATAATTATCCATAGCTTGATAAATCCTGCTAAAGCCAGGTTTGTTTTTTTGTTGTTTGTTTGGGTTTTTTTCCCCTAGGTGTTCCCTAATATTCAAAATACTCTTTTCTCATTACAGAGTTAGAACTTAAAACTATTTCATAAAGCGAGTGTGAAAAGAGTGCAGCAAATATGGTTAGTAGCAAATACAGGTTAGTGATGATAAGGATGTTAATATGAAACAGACATGGCGTAGGTAGTTTAAAATTAAATAGGTCAGGTCTTCAAAACAAGACACAGTTATTAAAAAACAAACATTTGATCTCTGTGATATTTCATAAATGGGTTTTTGGAAGCTAAAATATTAAAACTGTTCCATTTTTAATTACAGGGTAGGATTTCTGTTACTCCCAAATAATATTTTTTGTTATGTTTCACTAAGAGGGATGTGAAACAAAGATTATTGAATGAAACGATTTGGGGGATTTTTTGCAAATGAAAGTACTTTCGCTGATAAACAGCTTTTATGTGTTTTGTGGTTTACTTCTTTTCAACTCAATTCAGAGTAGAGGTTTAACGTCTTTCAGATTTGCAATCAAACCATGGTATTAACAGGAAAAACTTTCATAAACTCCTCAGATATTGTAATGTCCTATATTCAAGTACCTTATATACACAAAGCATATCAAAACTATATTTTCCATCTAGTATTCATTATATGTATAATTATTATTATATGTATTTGCATAGCATCCTAGTGCATCAATATTATTGAAATACATTATTTAAGGGACTCGTTTTGGAAAAATCCATTACCTTTACTAGGTGCAGACACGATGCTTTCTTTTACAAACTTTTTTTATTTAATGTAAAAGTTATGTTTCAAAGTAGTTCCAGTGATGGGATAGCAATTTAGTATTTAAAAGGAAATAGTCATGTTGCCTTATGAAAAAAATCTATGTATATTCAATCACACATGCATGGATTCATGAGAATGGCCACAGTGCTTTAAAGCTTTTTTTCAAAAGTAACTATATGGATTCAAACTCCAGTAATTTTACTTCTTGCCCAGCATGTCCAATCATGGGATGGCTAAATTTTATTTTTTAATAACATTATTTCAAACTCTAATCGTCTACAATAATAATCTGCTAATCTAATTAAAAGAATACAGAACGCAACGCCAGACTCTCAACATACAGTTGTGGAGTGGCCTTAAGGGGTTGCTGTTTTGTCAAAGCTGTGTGCCAAAATAAGTAAATTCTAGACAGAAAAAAAGTCCATTTTAAAAAAACAGCCCATAAACAAACACAGGAAAACTGCCTGCATCTGGAACAATATTTATGTACATATATGTCTAGAAAATTCATTAATTTCTGATTTAAATAAGATTTTGGAGGAAAGAGCCATTTTCTATGAATAGAAAAAATTAATACAGCAACAACTTTTTGCTCAGTGTAGCTATAAATAATATTTGCCACAAGCTTCAGTAAATGTTTTGACAATGATTTATTAGTATGTCTAATAAAAATATTATATTTTTTCCATACAAATAGATAGCTAAATATTTTATAAATATAGTTCAAAGTAATGTATTGGTCTATTTTGAAAAGCTTTTTGTCCTGATTTTTTCACTTAATAACGTACCTCCTCTTCTAAGAATACTTTGAATCAAAGCAGGTGGTTTTCTTTTGTTGTTGTTGTTGCTGTTGCTCAAGCAGGCTATTCTTCTTTTCCTCCCCTAATACTAATTTGATAACTTCAGCCGCTCTTGAATGTTTGCAGTATGTGTTATTAAGGATTAAACCTTAAATTTATTTGTATAGGTAAAGAACCTGGTATTGCATAGGTCAAGTGGTTTCAGCATGAAAAATAAAGCAATATATTTAAAGAGGTGTTAGTATCTCCTTTCTGACTCCCTTTTTTATTTCAAAGTGCAAATATGGTTATAAATCACATTACCCAATGCATACAAATGGTCTGAATTACAAAATGGACTGGAATACCTGCATCTTCTGCTTAACCTGTGGAGACGACTCATATAATTGAATTGGAATATGGATACTACAGTTATGTATAAACTTCCACTAACTTGTTTTAAAGATAACTGCTTTATGGCGGGATGAAAAATGTGTCTGAGATACCAGCAGGGTTAGTTTTCCATAAGGAAGCCAATCCAATAATATATCTCCTAAATTTTTCACCTAATTTACACAGAACAGTCTTTATCAAAAGGATATGCCACCTCTGGACTTCTGCATCAAATTGCCCCTTTTTATTGAAGGGAGAGAAAGTGCTTCTCTGCTTAAGTATAATTAAATGTATAATTAGGAATAAATACCTATTTCAGAAGGGTTATGGCCAGCAAAGCTTTTATAAGCCCCTTTTTTCCTTTATGAATGGTTTATGACCACCTCTGTTCAGATAAAAAAAACTCTTTTTAAACATGTTTATAAAAGAATTGACTTAGTATATGCACATTTTCATGGCTCCTAACTCAGGCTGGGATTACAAGTATGGGTCTCGGTGCCAGACTAGCAGCACTGCACATACAGCAGCTGCACCGGCAACCCCAGACCCCAGAAGATGTAGCCAGGAGGTTCCCCTGATCCAAAAAAACACACTGCCAGGGGTGTGCACCAACGCTGATGCTCTCTGGAGCAGAGCAAAACACTCAAGGGGATGCTCACAGGCGATTTGGGACTGTTTCTCTGCGCTGTAGACAAGCACCTGCTGTACAGGTTGGGCACACAAGACCCATAGGGCAACCCATAGCAGCAAGAGAATCACAGAATTAATCACAGAATGATATGAGGTTGGAAGGGACCTCTGGAGATTATCTAGTCCAACCTCCTGCCAGAGCAGGGTCACCCAGAGCAGGTTGCATAGGAATGTGTCCAGGTGGGGTTTGGAATGTTTCCAGAGATGGAGACTCCGCCATCTCTCTAGGCAACCTCTCCCAAGGCTTTGCCACCCTCAAAGTGAAGAAGGTCCTCCCCGTGTTTAGATGGAACTCCTTATGTACAAGTTTGTGCCCATTTCCTCTTGTCCTCTCACTGGGCACCACTGTAAAAAGACTGGTCCCTTCTCTTTTTTAAGTGTATATGTCACACATGAAAGACCAAAATCAAAATTATCTGTGATAATTTTCTGGAATGCATTCAAATTATGGGGTTTCATACCTTACATGTGGCACTTTTTACATGAAAAACATATAGACAGCCAGAAGTTTTGATGTCAGTCGCTGCACAGAAGAGAGCTACTCACACCTGAAAAATGCTGCTTTCCCACTGAAATACTGGTCCAGTTTGGAAGGAAATATAATTGTGATTCCTAGACAATGTGGCAAAATAAATGCGCTGCAGGATATAAAGCAACCCTCAAATATAAGAGCTGTGTAGCCAGTATTTAGCCTGACTCTGGTACTAAAGAACTGTCTCTGCATCCTTATGACTCTCGCTTTTCTTCTATTGCCTCTTGGACACTGGCAAAAGTAAACACCTGCAGGTAATGCCCTGGAGACTACTCAACACTGCTAATTTTCCCCATTTGTCATTATCATAGGAGCACTGCCATGTCATTTTGAAAATATTTTATATCTTATAGGCCTGTGATCATCTGGCATAGTACACCACTGCAGCTGGTAGGACAAAAAACCATCTGAAGACATCTTGTGGAACCCTGCTTGGAAAGGACTCCTAAGCTCCCTTTTGAGTTCAGTGAAAACATCTGGTGGGTGCTCTCTGTTGCCTTGTGAAGGTCAGGCTGGGGGGCTTCTGGAAGGATGGAGGATCACCAGGCACTGTGTACTGCTCAGAAGCGGCTTCCACCTCTTCCAACCTGCTGTCATGTTTTGCCATCACACTGCAGGTCTATTGTGCCCAAACTAGGTAGAGCCAGATCTAGGGTACTGCCTGCCTGGCAGTGAGAATTTCTCAATGGAGACAGAAAAAGGAAAAGCCCTTTCTGTTTTAGGAATATTTAGATTAGATCTTAGGAAGATATTCTTTCCTGTGAGGGTGGTGAGACACTGGAACAGGTTGCCCAGAGAAGCTGTGGCTGCCCCATCCCTGGAGGTGTTTATGACCAGGCTAGATGGGTCTTGGAGCAACTTGGTCTGGTGGGAGGTGACTCTGCCCATGGCAGGGGTGTTGGAACTTCCTGATCTTTAAGATCCCTTCCAATCCAAACCATTCTATGATTTTACAATTCTACGATTCTTTGTGAAAAGGTAGTAAAAAAAAGAGATGTGAGATCAGGATTCATGAAAAGAAGAAATGGTATGAAACCTGCTTTGCATCCGAAATTCTTGTATATTAGACCCAAACAAGGTGGTGTTACAAGTGTGTGCCACCAAAGCAGCTAAACAGCAAGGAAGGAAATGCTGTCAAAGCTGTTCCCATAACAAATCTGGTATGAACTTTATAGCCTCTTCATAGGCAAGAAAATTAGGAGGACAGGTAATGCCCTGTTTGTGACTTTGCTGAGGCATAAAGCCTTGTAATATTTATGTAGATGTGTCTTTAGGTGCATCTTTTATGTGCATGTGTGTGAGGGAGAGTAGGGTCAGATTCTTGTTTATGACTTATGAGAGACAGAAACAAGTGTATTTACTTGCAAGTCTGTAAAGGACATCAGTGGAAACAGGATTAGGCCTGTAATATTATTCCTTGGCCAAGATCTGCTCTACAGAAGGTCACTTAGGTGAAAAGTATCTGAAATTGTTATGACAGCTTTTTATGTGTTAATTTGATAAAAAAGATATGGTGCAAATAAAACGGTACACACTGTAAAAGGCTCGCACGCTGATTGAAAGTCCTTTTAGTAGTAACTAGAGACCAGTTTCAAATCATTCATAGAAAGGAGCACAGTTTTATTATTATTATTATTATTATTTTGACAACAATTTTGTGAGGTTTAGAAAGAAGTCTCAGTGTACAGCAGTTCCCTGGTGCTATTCTCCTACTTCAAGTTTGAAATGCCAAACCTCTTCTGGAGTCTGGTAGGGATTTACCCACATTCTGCAACAAAAGAACAGGTCAATCCTGATGTCTGAAAAATCATTTCCTGTCCAGAAGCTTTAATACTGACTTCTGTTACCGAGAGAAAGAACAAAAGGATGTACTGGGGACAGTGGAGGCTGTGGAGTATTTTTAAAAATGGCTCGTGATGCACACACACACAGCCCTTCCTCCACCCTCCGCTTTTTGGAGACTGAACTTGGTATAATTTTCTAAGGGAACTTATTTTCAGAGGCAAATGCTCTGCCCCTGGCTGGGAGTCAGATCCTGCTGCAATTCCAAATCCAAAATGAAGGCCTCTTAAGTTGAGATTTCTGAGCTGAAAAGCTGAGATTTTGTTCTTGTTTTCAGCAAACAGTTCTGCAATGTCAGCACTGCGTATGAGCACCTGTTCCTGTGTTTTAAAATATTGAAACCACCGATGCATATGATAAATAAAAGCTTACCCATAGGTTCAATTGTATTGCCTTAATTTTTCTTTTCAAGTCACACAACAATGTGAGTCCTTTTCAATGAAAGCTTCGCACAATACTCTTTAAACCATAGTATATCAATGCTTTAAAAAGAACACTAAAAAAATGAAAGATTTTGCCTATTTTCTTCAAATGAATATGCCTTAAGTTATGCTTCTCAGTTGTCCCAATTTATTTTAATATGAAAAAAATCTAATCTCTGCTTGTAAAGCAGATTATGCATGTATTAAATTCTTTAAAATTAGAATATACTTAATGCCACATTAGTTCCAGGCATGCAAAGCAGGAGAAAGAATTATACACCTAAACAACAAGAATGGTTTTTAAGCTTAAATTTCTACTTTGCTCCAATTCTCATCTGGTAAAATAAAACTGTACAATCTACCATTTAATGAAATGCAATAATGAACTAATTTTTTTCCGAATAAATCACAAAATAAAAGATTTTAAACAGCCAATATATTTAATTGAGAAAAAGCAAGGCCAATGCATCATTCTAGCTGTCTACACTCTTGATACCTCTGGCTCTTTTTCCCATCCCCATCCTCCCTTTCCTCCCCTCAATAAGTTAAATTTCATTTTTGCACTTCCAGACGTGCATTCAAACATTCTACTTTTGGTGTTGGCAAGTTGTTGCTGGCTCCCCTCTGTCCAAGAAGAGGTCAGAGCTCACTTGGACTGGGTCCTAAAACACAAAGGACTATAGTCCCTTTGGTCCTAAAGGTCAGGACGACAAGTTCATTGCCTCTGTTGGCAAGCTACAAGTTCATGTAGCTTACCAACAGAGGAATTGTTCTTTGAGATTGTTGGTCCTGAATTTCCTGCGCACCATCAGAGGGCTGCTACCTCCACAGCTGCAAACACCGTACTTTCCACAGGCACTCCTTTTATTGTTAAATCTTCCACAAATCTGGCTTCTTTAAGACTTCGAATATAGACTATATAAGACTTGAAGTCTCTTTATAAATCTGTTTTAAGTCTTTAAGTCCAAAAGCATCCTGGCTTGTATCAGGAATAGCATGGCCAGCAGGAGGAGTAGGAAAGTGATCCTGATTCTGTACTGGGCACTGGTGAGGCTGTGTTCAGTTCTGGGCCCCTCACTTCAAGAAGGATGTTGAAGCCACTAAGCTGGTGAGGGGTCTAGAGAACAAGTCACACGAGGAGAGGCTGAGGGAACTGGGCATATTTAGTTTGGAGAAGAGGAGGCTGAGGGCAGACGTTATTGCCCTCTACAACTACCTGAAAGGAGACTGTAGAGAGGTGTGTGTTGGCCTCTTCTCCCAAGTGAATAATGACAGGACCAGAGGACGAGTCTGAAGTTGTGGCAGAGGAGGTTTAGATTAGATATAAGGAAGAATGACTTTACTGAGAGGGTGGTCAGGCACTGGAACAGACTGCTCAGGGAGGTGGTTGAGTTACCATCCTTGGAGGTATTTAAGAAATGTGCAGATGTGGTACTTCAGGGCATACCTTAGTGCCTCAGGTTGTTGGGTGTGGTGGTGGTTGTTATGGTAGAGTATTTTTGGGTATGGTGTTATAGGCGTGTGGTGTTGGGCTTTTTGTTGGTGTTTTGGTGGTGGGTGGTTTTTTTTGTTTGGTTTGTGGTTTTTTTGTGGGTTTTTTTGTTTTGTTTTTTTTTTGTTATTGTTTATGGTTGGACTCGATCTCAAAGGTCCCTTCAAACCATGAAGATTCTGTGATTCTGTGATATAATAGTTGGAATATTTTTCCTTGGTTGTTTTTTTCATTGTCTACAGGGGGCAACAGTTTGATCAGGGCAGATAACAAAACTGCTGTGGTGATCGGTACATAAATTCTTAAATCCTAAATGAAACAAAATAGAAGGAAAATGCAAGGTATCTACCATTCTTTGATCAGAGAGGGCATCTGTTACCCTAACCCATGGAAGTGACAATGGATGAAACTCATCTCACCAGATAACAAAGGAAGAAAGAGGAAGCAGAGCACCATTGTGTGAAAAAAAAGTCACAAGCCAGGCATACACCACAGGCCCTCCACCGGTGCAGTCCACCTGATACATGCAACCGTGGTTGGATGAAGGGCTGCACATTGAGCAAAGGTCAATGGATGAAGCAATTTCAGCTCACGTAAAGGTTTAAAGGAATTTACTGCTGAGTGCACTGAGGTTTACACTTTGCCTGAAGAAGCAGAGAAAGGGGATGGCATCTGCTTTTCTACTTTACCATGAAAAGTTCTTGATGTATGAGAAAAGATTTGGCTTCAGACAGAAAGGGAAGTCTAGCCCTCTGGGCAAAGCTCCTCCTGACCCCAGTGGAGGTGGGATTTGATCCACTTGCCAAGGTCTGTTTTATGGGATAATGCTAGGAAAGTTCTTCCCAGTGCCCTTGTTGGAGTGGTGAAGTTGTGGTGTTTTTATTTGATTCAGTGGCAGCATTTTAAAGGTCAAACCAGAGAATAAGATACAGTAAATAGATGACTCATCCTGAAAGAAAACCAGAAAGCTTTCTTGAGTGTTTTTCTGTGTTATTCCTTATTTTAAATTCTGTTTATGTTACTAAAATTTGCATATATTCTTTTTAATGAATACTACACAGCTGAGAGACAGTGAAAGATGTGGAACGTGAAGCTTGTTAATACTAGTTCATTAAATTAAACCAGGCCTGATTTGAAACAAAATCCTACATTCTTGGATTTCTTAGACAGGCCATGATATAATTTCCACCAGACCCCACAAATTGTGTCTATCTAGTTAGCTGGAGTGCTTAGGCAGCCTTCATTGTCAGATTATTCGAGTACCTCATGGTTTGCTAATGTATTTAGCTGCACAATATCTTCTTCATCAGATCTCAGATGCCCCAGCTCTCAGTGCCTTTGTTAGGTTTCTGCTTGGTGCCTTCTCAGGTTGGCTTTTTCTGCTTCAAAGGCAGGAGCAGTGTATCCACACTCAAGCTACATCTCCCTGAAGCACTAGGAGTTGTGCAAGGCCGTGAGTGCCTGCTTCTCCACAAACATCCATTTTCTCAGCTCTGAGATTAATTTCATCATGGGAAAAATGTAGGAGAAGAATATTGTATGTTTCCATAAAGTTCCATAAGACTCAGTTCTCTCAGACGTGTCCTTCAATATTGATTGGGAGAGAAAGCCAGGACTAAGCTGTCAGGGCTGCTCAGAGAAACCTCTTGTAACTTAGACATCTCTGGTCACCTCCGAGCATCATCTATATTCCAGCTGAACGATAGGCTAAGCCTGAACTTTGATATAAATATAAGGCAATGGAAAGAAGACATTTATTTTAATAGCTTGCTTCCTTTATAACCTTTCCCTTCGTGAAAGATACCTTTCACCCTTCTAAGTTAGTTGGCAGTTCAGGGTCTTTCAAATTTTACTTCAGGATGTTTGCAGGACCAAGACAGAAATAGAACTGCAACAGATGGTTGTGAGTGTCCAACCAAGTTTTGCTTTTATGTTTTAAATTCTAGCTTTGATTATTGTATCTCATTAAATTTGTGTATCAAACTATTTAGTATGAAAAAACCTTCATCTAAAACTTTATGTATTTGTCTACCCAAGGATTATACTATGCTCTTCACCCTGTAGAATTAGGACTGAGGTTTCTGCCCTGTTGGTCAGAGCTCTCTTCCCATGACTGTCATCTCTGACAATGGGCACTTTCTGCAACAGCAACTAATCAGTGCCAGAGGCTTATGCTTACTTTCACAAAAGCTGAGTTGTGAGGACGGGTACTTCCCCTACCACCATCCCCATCCCACCCCTTGCATGACAAAAATGGTGAAAAATCTCACCTTGTTCAGAAATAGTTTTTGAGTGTTGCTCATCCCATAACATTCATCACACACAAAGAATGCAGCCACATTCCCCCCACTCAGCAGACAAGACTTAAAAGATTACTGAGATCCTCATGGGTCTCTTCCAACCTAGGATCTTTTATTAATTTAATTTTATGAAGCTTTTTAAATCAAGATTTGGATTTTGAAGCCTATCCTGAAATAGTCTCCATATTTTTCAATTGTAACACTTCTAACTGATAGTCTATATGAGAAACAATTCTATGAGAAACAACCAAACAACCAAATCATCCACTGTAATTATAATTGTTTCTTTCTTTACAACTTATGAAAACTGCTCTTAGAAATTAACCAATCACCTGAAATAAACAGACATGAACCCCTGGCTTCTTATTTCACTTCATAAAATTAAACATGTCTGCACTCTGCCTTATCCATCCTGAAGAAACTGAAGGTGAGACTCACCTCTCTTTTATTTATGTTTTCAATAAACCCATTCAGAAATATAAACATTAGAAATACTCTGCTGTGCAAGTGGGGGATATTCAGTTTCACATCTGTAGTGTCACCAGAGGCCACTTTACCTTTGGTCTGTGCCACCCTACATGCTTATCCCCGAAGCATAAAGCAAAGTAATGCCCTAGTGTAAGACAGAGTAACCGATTCAGCCATCTTTTAGGAAAAATAGGTTTGAACCGAGCTATATACTATATCTCTTCCTAATTTCTGGGACAAAGAATACTGTGGAATCCCACTAGTGCAAACTATTTTACAACTTGTATTCCATGTATTAAAAAAAAAAGTACTTTGATACTAGCAATAGCTGTTTCTTCTCCTTTCTGCTATGAAATCATAATAATATCAGAAAGATGGCACAGTATGGCAAAACGAGAGTCTAAAGATTAGTCATTTCATATATATTTCTAATTTCTATTTATGTGTTTCTTTGTGTGCTTTCATATTTCATATAGTTCCAGAAAAAACACATTTATAAAGCCATAAATGCTCTCCTCACACAGATTCTAGAACAGCACTGGGGAATCCAGATTTTGCTGAGTCAACAACCGTGGTAGTATCCCAGAACAACACTGCAATTTAATTCTAGTTATTTTTTAAATCTTATTACCTCACAAATTTATGTAATATCAATGAAGTATAAACACCAAGGGAAAAATAAGATAGTGAAAAACATGCCAGCTGTGGACAATAACGGAGCAAGCCTTGTTGACTGAGAAACAACAAAGAAACAACAGGCTTTTACAAAAACAAAATGGAAATGTCTAAATGCTCTTCTGTAGCACAGCCCTTGTTTTAAGGAGAAGAGAAAATCTAGATAGAACATCTTTGATTCAGTCCAGGTCGGCACATTGGCATTAACCTGGCGCACAGCCACAGCCTTGTTGAATTCAACAGGGCTATTCAAAGCACACAATTACTCACCTCAGATGTGTTTGCATCTGAAAGCAGTTGTAGTGGTTCCAGGTTACATTCTTAAAATTGCCTGAGTTAAAACAGCCCGAGACACAAAATCCTCAGGGGGAAAAGAAAAAAAAAAACAATAAAAAAATAAAAGAATGCTCATATTCCTAAAAACATTCAGTGATTCCCTGGAGCCTTCAGCCTCAATGTAGAGGCTTCTGCTCCTGTTTGGAGCAGAGGGACAGTGAAACACCTTGGGGAAACCAGTCCAGTGAGAACACGTTTTAGGGTGGCAAGAACTAGAAGACATATGGAGGAAAGTTGGAACACCTACATCTCCTCAGATGTCTAAGTCCTCCTCTCTGCACAGTCGGTTGCAGGGCATCCTCTTCTGAATGTAGGAATTTTACCCCAGTTTTTCCATTGTCAAAAACCTACAGAGAAAAAAAAAATACATTAAAACATGAAGACATTGAGCAAATTTCATCTGAAGAAAAATGTGGGCTTGGGATTCCTCTTCTACATCTTTGAGGTCAAGGTCCTGCACATGGACCTGTCGTGTTCCTGAATTCTTTCCCAGTGATGATCTTTTGAGATGGGGAACATGGACACAGCCTCAACTTTTCTTGCTTTCTGCACCTTTGATGCAGACTCAGTTTGACCTTCATAACTCTCAAACACAATCCAGCACAGGAAGAGTAAAACTGAGAAAACTGACCCAGACTATAGGGCCAAGGGCTCCAAGTAGTTCATACGCTGTGGCAACAGGGAGGTTTCTTGGCACAGACAGACTGGTGAAAACAAAGGTGGGTTTTGAGGGGCAGTTTTGTGGATGTGCACTAAGTGACAGGCATAGGCACCTGAAAAATACCCTTTTCGGAGATGAGTTTTAAATCCCTTGAGCTAACTCTACGAAGAAGAGTCCAGGTTCTTTTGTTCTAGCTCTTCCTTTGCCTTCTAGCAATTGTCAGTACATCCTGTCACAAAATGACTGTCATCTGATATATTATATTTAAACACTTTTGCATGTGATGAATATAAAATTAATAAAATAACCTAATTCTGAACTCAAGTCTTGTTGTCGTGCTGTGTGACACACACCTTTGCAACCTTCCCTCTCATAAGAAACTCAATGGATTTCTGTTTAAAATTCTGACATTTTAATTCTCTTAATGCAGTTCTTGAAGCAACTTTTGGGAACTGGACCTTTCAGCATATTAAGGAGTGAGTCAGACAAAGTACAGAGGTGGTGTTTCGTTCTGTGTGTCTTAAACAAGAGAGGTTAATAGTGAAATACTTGTAAATCAAACACAGGCATGGCTACTGACGAGTGTTACCCATGTATGGACAGGAGTTTATTCTTGATGGAAAAAGTAGTGCAAAACATATTTTTGCACCTGTATTGGAAAGCACTGGCCTAGTACCTTGGTGGAAAACACAGTAAAAGGCAGTCCACAGAGGCCTTATGTTCCTAGAGGAAACATTTCTATATACCGGTACATGCACACACAGACATTTTTAACTAGCCTGCTAAGTGACTAAACTCTAGATAATCCCTGAGGACTACCTTATCATAGAACTATTTTGGTTGGAAGAGACCCTTGGGATCATTGAGTCCAACCATCAGCCCTACTCTACAAAGTTCTCCTCTACTCCAGATCCCTCAATACCATATGTAATCTACTCTTAAATACATTCAGGGATGGTGACTTCACCACCGCCCTGGGCAGCTGATTACACTGACTGACCACTCTTGCTGGGAAGAATTTTTTTCCTAATGTCCAGCCTAACCCTACCCTGCTGCAGCTTGAAGCCATTCCCTCTTGTTCTATGCCTAATTGCTGGTGAGAAGAGACCAGCACCAACCTCTCTACAATGCCCTTTCAAGCAGTTGTAGAGAGTGATGAGGTCTCCCCTCTGCCTCCTCTTCCTCAAACTAAACAGTCCCAGCTCCCTCAATCATTCTTCGTAAGATTTATTGTCGAGGCCTCTCACCAGTTTCATTGCCCTCCTCTGTACTCGCTCCAGCACCTTGATATCTCTCTTGTGTTGAGGTGCCCAGAACTGGACACAATACTCAAGGTGTGGCCTCACGCGTGCTGAGGACAGGGGGACTATCATCTCCCTACAATGGTCTGTTGAGTTGGAATAGATTGTAATGTTCAGGAAAGTTGTGACCTACTCTCCTTCTATCACTCTAACACTTTTCCTTGCTGAAGCATACCCGTACAAAAGAGAGCAATATTAACATCTGAAAACACATATAAGCATTTAATCTCCAGGACAAATACCACCTTCACTTTCTGGCAACCTCCTGATTTCAGTGGAATTTTGTACCATTTCACTAAGGATTAATTCCGGTCTCATACGTTTATACAGTGCTAGAGTGTCCCATGACCTGCAGCAGTATCCATTTCAGTCCACTGCAGGACTTGATGATCCCAAGGGTCTATTCCAACCTATATGATTCTATGATTCTACAAAGTGATTTATTGTACTCAGCGTGCTCATTCACTGCCAGTGAGAGCTCCTCCATACCTTCTGCCTGGTCACAACCAGCCTGTTTACACAGTGGCCACTGCTGCAGTGTTGCAGAGCCCTCCTTGGGTTAAAATGATGACAGCACTACCTTTCTCATCACCTTTCCCAACACCTATCCTCTTCTGCCAGGCCCTGCAAGCGAACCACCATTAGGTATGCAACATGCATCAGCTCTTTTAGTATACTGTATTTAATTTCAGCTTTTACTACTTTTTAAATGCATGTAGATGGAAAGATAAACAGCGAAAGAGGCTGACTGCTGTTGTGTGAGAATGATGAGTGCTACTTGATGAAAATGGGATGAGGAGATGAGTGATGAGTGGTGATGAACAATGGGAAACCTTTAGCCAACTTTCCAGTACCAATAGTTTGCTTATTCCTTGCACCGGCACATTTTAAAGAGTGCTTCAAGAATATAAGTCCCCTCATTCTACCTGTGAAGAAACTGAAGTGCAATGAGAGAAGTAGCTTTCCCCAGAATGAGCCAGTTCGGTGCTCTCCTTATTGTCTGAGGCTGAGAAGTCACTTTGAGAAGTTGCTAATGAGAGCTAAAACACGGAACAGTTCTACCATAGACAGACCAATATTCTTAACATGACCCTCAGTTTTCTCATTTTTCACCCACCTCTCCCTTAAATTGCACTTTTGTTAACGACTTTCCTCTTACTTTATATCCCCACCTTTTGCCTCTTCAACTAATGCAAATGAAACAGAACTAAACCAAAGTTTTATGCAAATACTGACTAGGTGGATCAATGATCAGGGCAAGATGGAAGGAGGAGGAGCAGAAGTGAACCTGTCTGTCCAGGAATCTGGCAGCAGAGACTTTTTCCTGCCAACTTGTTTATTCCTAAAATCGGTCTTGCCAGAAAACGTTGGGTTGGCCCCGGGCCATAAGAGTAGATTGATCCTCTTAGATACTCCAAGTGTAGGTTTGGATGTACCTTCCTAGGGTAGATAACTCTCCTCTGCCCAGCTCCCAGGTATGACCCATTGACTGGTCAGAAACAAGACATGGCTTCTTTCTGGTCCCTGTCCCTGTGTTACTTTCCCATGGAAACCAGGATCCGGGTGCAAGATAACTTTTTCATTCCTCGGTCTTTCTCCAAACATGTATTTGGACGCAGGATTTGTACTCACAACCTTGAAAGAGCTCTGAGGTCTTGCAGTTTAAATACACTACTAGAGAACATGAGGATCTTTAATACAGCACAATGGTGTTTGTACTCACAGTTGCCCCAACCCTGTCCTAGCCTGGACTATTGAGAAGCCCTGGGCTTCAGATATGTCTTGACTCTTTTCCCCACAGGCTCTCCTGACCTGAAGCTGCTTCCTCCTGGGCTGGTGGGCAAAAAGTGTGCCATGGAGGTTGGGCCCTGCAGGCTATGATTAATTGGGCACATTTTGAATGCCCTTGACATTCTAAATATAAATCTGTATCTCCGAAGGTGTGGTCCCTGTTGAAAGATCCACAACAGTTTTAAGTGCTCTCAGCAAAATGCTTGTGAAACTAAACTAAAATTAAAAATTTCTTAAATAAAGCAAGATTGAGACAGCTATCCTATTGCAAATCTTCTTTATGGGCAATCTTTGTGAGTTTACACTGGTTTTATTAATCTTTGATGATAGCGTACCTGACCAAAGGCTGAAGAAAGAAAAAAATAATAAGTACCTCCAATTTTTACCCCACTACTTAGATTAATTTCTCACAGCCCTACTATTTCATTTCAGAAGACTCATTTTAACTCTAATAAAAGCACAAATTCTTGTATTAGAGAGCTTTTTTTTTTTTCCTTGGAATAGTCGACTATAAAATTCCTTTTTTTCTTTTTCTTTATAACAATATTTTACTGGAATATCTTACTGGTTTGCACAACTGAGAACTATCTCTCCATAGAAAAAACTGTTGCTTGTTTGTACATATAGGTGTGCTTATATGTACATAAATTGGAAAGCTGCAGCTCTGCCTAACAGCTTTATGTGGACTTGTATTAGCAGATCTAAATCTTTTACGTATAAATATCACGTGGGCATTGTCATATTAAACATTTAATATATTCTGGAAGCAGCTAATTCTAAAATGAATAGTATATAAAGAGAACTACGTTAAGTTACAGCTTAAAGTCATTACTTCCTCTCATTAGACACAGCTACTTTGTATCTCAAATGCAGTATGTCACACTTGTATTTTCAAAGCTGGCTTTATTCTTGTCATAGGGTTACTAAGAAAAAGAAGGTAAAAGTGTGTGACAATTACCCAGGGGATTTATCCACACCTGTATTACTATGTCAAAGTTGGCTATCGGTTTTAAACACGTTTCCCACGAAGCCAATCCCAAAAAAATTATTAGAAATAAAAGGAAGAATCTTATTTTCAGCCTTGAAGACTGTATATCTTTAATTAAAATTAAAAAATGTAAACTAAACAAAATACATACCTAGTTATTTAAAGCATGCAAACCGTTCTGTGGCCAGAAAAGGAACACGTTTTTCCATGGCACAACAGAATAAAAATGTATTTTTTTAATTAATTCATAATCAGCAAAGCATTCCTGTATAAAACAAGCTGGCAGATTTTTGTTTACAGTTTCAAAAAAGAATGGATGTTGTTTTCATCAAAGGCTCCACAACGTGTAGAACCAGGCAGTACAGCAGATGCTACTGCATCTTCATATTGAATTTAAATTTTGAAATAAAAGATGAACTTTGGTTATACATTCTTTTGTGTCAGAAATCACCCCTAAGCTCTTCCTCTGAGCCTCCCCTTCCCAGCCCTCCTTGTGAGGTTGCGGTTGCTCACTGTGGACCTGTCCCACTTACCACTTGCTGCTTGATATGCATATGAGTAGCCACCACCTAGAGAGGCTCCTTCTAGTATTTGGAACTGGCACCACAGGCTATTTAAAAGAGAGAATAACAGAACAACACGCCCTACAGACAGAAATGGTAAAAAGTGTACAATGCTATGTATTCCCTCACAGATATTAGGAAGATTGCTGAATTTCATTCGTCTGGGACTTTATAACCAGACATCGGTAATTTTCTCATTACTGTCCACTCAAAGGGCACCAGAAAGAGAATGTAGAAATAACATATGGCCAGACACTTTTTTCACAGAATAATCTAAATATTGCACTACACCCCCTCAAGCCTGGACTGTGGCAAATATTACAATTTGGCTTAACATGCAGAAAAGAGACAGCAGGGATGTTCTGTGTGAATAAGCAGGGCCAAAGTTAATTATGTGACTTGTCTGACCTGCAGATCTCATTGAGATTTTTTCTTTAACTTCTTGCAAGTCAAAACTGATCACGTGCTGTGCTGTGATTTGATGACTCAGACCACATTAAGGCAGATAGTCAGGTAGCCCACGCTGTCATAAACAGCCAGCTGCTGCAAGCACCCTGGTTGTTTCCAGGTTGGAGCTGCTACAAGCACCAGGTTGTTTCCACCAAGTTTCCAGGTTGGAGCTGGATCCAACTCAGATATCTTTCCCAAAGGCACCTCTTTTCTCCTTTGTCTTCTCCCTAGCCCCAAAAGACATGAATTTAGGCAATATCTGTGCTTGTGTTTCCCTCTATGTCCATCTCCTGCAGATCCTTCCTCAAGGAGCAGGTGACATTGCTTCCTCTTCATTGCTTCTGGGTAGACATAGTGCTTAGAAACATGGTTTAGTAATGATTTATGTCAGTGTTAGGTTGATGGTTGGATTAGATAATCTGTAAGGTCCCCTCCACCTCAGGCAATTCTACAATTCCCTTCGCTCAAAATTTCCTCCAAAGCTGCATTTCTTAAAACTCTCTCACCTTCCTGCCTAGCTTTGAGTTCTGTTTCTCCAGCTTCCTTTATTTGTTCACCAGGGATCCCCCTTGATCTGCACTCAATAATGGTTTCTGAATACAGTCATGGGCATCAGACAATGAGTCCAGAAAGTGGTCATTCACCTAGAGGTAGGACACTTGTGCCAAGAAGAGGAAACTTCCACTGAAGGTACCAAGAAATTAAGTCTCCAATTAGAGAAGGCCCATCTCTCAATTTTCCCCTCTATTTCTCTCCCTTTTATTCCAAAGTACACTCCTGAGGAGTGTATTATACTAAGTGAGAAACAGAGGAAGACACATCTCACCCTCTATTTCCAGCAGAAGAATAATAAGCAGCATCTCTGCTGCTCCTCCCTAAAAATACTTACGTAAGAGAAGCTTGACACTGGCTGGGATGACTTTTTTTCTGAAGTGTTAGTATGTGGGCACTGTGCTGTGTAAGCACTCTGCTAAATAGATAAACCAAGATACAGAAAATGTTCAGTAACTTGCCCAGGGCTATATGGCAATTCAATAACAATGCTGGGAATTAAAAACTAGGTTGAAGTTTTTCAAACAGAAATACTTTCTCACAGGAAAAGAAGGCATTTATCAACGCTCCTGGGGAAAGTGGAAAATTGTGAGCTCTTGAAGTGCTTCATTTTTGCAAAGTAGTTCCTGAATAGTGCTAGACTTTTAGAAAAATGGCTTGTTCCAGGACTGGAAATCATTAGCTAAAAGTGGGAACATCCTGATAATCAGTTCAGAGGTAATGTTGATGAGATTAAGCAAGATCACCAGCGATTCTCCATCAAAGACTGAAGACAGTACAGCCTGAAAATCCTGAAGTTTTTGTGGAACTACATTACTGTTATTGGTGGGTTGATTTTTCCTTTTCCCAAGAGCATGGCCCAGAATCACAGAGGTCACCTTGTGGCTTGACCCAAGAAGAGGACACAGGAGTGTGTTTTCTCTGGATACACACGTGACCCCAGAAATTTGTCCTGTCCCAGTACTCTTCCCAAGGCTCAGTTTCCAGTTTCCACCCCACCCTACACACAAAAATCAGATATTCCCTGCCTTCCTCATCCATTTTTTAACAAGAAAATTATAATGTTTCATATTTGCCATGACCATTTCCCCAACAACATGTTTGGGAGAGGGGCTCTACCTATGTTGAGCGTATTTACACACGGATGTGCTCCTGCAGCCAGAACAGAAGGCAGCTGCTCTCACCCTGCTGGGGCAGCACGTGTGCTTGCTGAGAGAGAGAATATATCACAGCGTCTCCTTTTAATTTTGGGAGGGGCCCAGGAGGCCCACCACCTTATGAAGTTGACACCTTCCCCCAGCCATAAGAGGCTGCTCCAGACAGATGTTTGACAGGCACAGCCACAGCTGTAGAACTGCCAGCTGTTAGGGGAAACCTCTGCTTCTGATCCTCTGGCACAGGAGAGAAACCTAGCCCTACTGATGTGATTTCTCTCCAACACATAAAGAGGTCTAGCTCCCTGGTGAACCTAATGAGAACACTTTGTGGCTGGACCGATGGTGATTTGGAGATTGTATTTCTACTACGGTGACATGTAAGTAAAGCCAGAGCCTTCATCTTTCTCCCATTTTGTATATTCACAAAAGCTCTGGGTAAAGGAGCTTATCAATTTGTAAGAAGACTTTTTTTTTTTTTTTTTGGTAAAGGTAGCAAACCATTTAAAGTTACAGAACATTTAGTTCCATTTTAAATTAGGACATTTAGACAGCATTCCTGGTCAACTGTAGTTGTAGTAACAGGCTTAATCCATTTAAAGTATAAAAGAGATGCATTCCTTACATTTGGAAATAAATTACTGAACAAGTTTTATAGCAAATATATTTCAGTTCAACACTATGGCTTAATGAAGAAGTAGCAAAAGAAATAAATTATCATAGAATCATAGAATCATAGAATCATTTAGGTT
>VZTM01022104.1:197385-227515 GCA_013400555.1 Jacana jacana | reverse complement strand
CTTGTGACCGGCCGCCAGCTGGATTTAACTCCATTGAGCTCCATTGAGCACAAATTACACACTCTCTGGCTAATTTACAAAGTAAATATATACATTTCACAGAGGTAGTCTCCTCACTGATACACAAATGCCTTCTGATAAGCCTTCTGTGTGAATAATACTTTGACAATTATAATGGCCTTTCTTTTCCTCCTTTCAGTGTGGACTTTACTGTACGTGGCCATGCTTTAGCATCTCGCACATGGATTATTGCAGTTCCCTCCCTGTGATGGTCTGTCAGCCACTCAGGAATGCCACACCTTCATCCTGGGTTGAACCACTCTGTCCATGTCATCTGCACTGTGTCACAAGTGCTCTGGGATGCCCAGAGCCTCTAAGGGTATGATCATGTCAATAGAGAGCATTCTGCCTATTTTGCTGTCATGCCTGTTCATATTTCAACTGCTCATAATGAAAGTATTTTCCTGACCTTCATGAGCAGTCAAACTTCCAGCACCTTGGCCCTTCATGGCAGAGGCAGTGCTCTGTGTAGGGCATATATGGGGTAAGGTGAAGGAGAAACAATTTAGGGGCAGGAAGTCTGTTTAATAATAGTGACTTGTTTATGGCTACAAGATCTCTACATCCATTCAGAATTTAGACAGTGAGGGATTTTTTAGTGTTCTGAAAGTTGCATAAGTACACAATCTGGTATTTAAGAGATTATGCTGGCACTCAGAAGATATAAGGGATTCAGCTTTTCAAGAAAGATAACCTCTTTTTATCAGAGAGGTTTTGAAGAGTATATATATTAGAGAAATGGCTTGGATGGGATGGGACAGAAAAGATGAACAGCACAACCTCTGGTATTGACCAAAATATAGCGCTGCTTTCTCTGTTCTGTTCCATAACTACAGCTGGCCTTGTAACCTTCCTTACACACACAGGTGAATTCTATAATGAGAGAAGTTTTCTTCAGAAAGGAAGCTAAGATGAAAACAATGGTGGGAAATGATGATGTGGCCTGGTGACTTTGAGTAAAGGGCTTTTCTTTTCTAGAATATTATTGGTGCTATAAACTGAAAGAAAAGCCAGAAAATGCTTGAGGTCATATTCCTAAAAAAAAGCAGGTGTATCTTCTACATTTATCAAACTGCGTCTACTTTAAATTCTTCCCTTAATAAAACTTCTTCCCTGTACACTGTTGTTCATGTTCCAAAACAAACGTTTGACTGCATTCAAAAGCTTGAGTCTTTCACAATAACAAAACTGACAACCAGATTTATCTGGGAGAATTTGACTCAGGGGGAGCACAACAGTGTCACTTGGAGCTATCTTACAGTGTGTTGTTTTTCAGAATAAATACTTTCAAAAATGAAGCGAGATCACAACATTTCTAGCTTTCGAGCAGAATCTGGGCTGTGGGGAAAACAGACATTAGTTTATATGAGTAAAATTAAAAAAATGGTCCTTCCTCAGAACCCAAAAGGCCCTTCTGGATGGAATTGGGGTGCTTATTTTTATGCATAAAGCATCTGTAGCAAAGGATGATTTAAACAATAGGAATTGGGCAAAGCGCACTTTCCCTGGAAAGGCAACATACCAAGAGGAAAGCACTTCTCATAAGGGGCATACACAGGCTATAAATGTTTATTGTGTTATTGACAATTAGCTGTTTAAGACTGGGATTACTCAATGAGTAGTTCAGAAAATGTTGCATTATGGCTTAATTGCTTCAGTATCTAATTCATTTTTAAAATACCCTGTAGATAAAGGAGATAGGAAAATAGTGGATACATGTTTATGAATGGAAAATTTGCTCTAGCTGCTTTCCTTTTATCAAGATACTTCATATTTGTTTCAATCAACAACAAAAAGTCTATAATGCCCTTTTATTCTCCTCATATTTAATTAGCATGTTAGATTTTTACCTTACAAATTTAGGTCAGTGAATTTAGGTTGTGAATTCACTGCCCTAATAAAAGTAATTGTATGTGATATTTATTATGTCTTTTTTTACATTTGACAGTTAACTTACAAAGACTAACAAATATTAATGTTAATGTGGTAAAACATGAGATTCTTTTGATTCCAAGGATACCACCAACTGCAATTGAGTAAGTGTTCCAAAGCTGCCTGGAGAAAGATTTTTGTTCATTGTTTAAAAAAAAAATATTGCCTGTGCACAGGTATTCTACAGATTCAGAACTCTTAATAGGTAATCTCGTTTATTCCCAAAACTGAGGCAGAATCATTTCCTATAACAAAGTTTCCAGTGTAATATTTAATTATCAAGCCATTGGTTTCTCCCACATCTTTGTGACTGCTCCAAAGACTAATAGACTTACCAGTCAGGAAGTTTTACATATGTTCAGACTATATTTTAAACCAGTACCCCTAATTCTAGTGCACTAAATAATTTCTTGTGAAGGGCTGACCCCCTGAATATTGTAGACGAGTATCATCTTGCAGTTAAATTATACATTTTTAGGTCTTCCAACCTATCACCATAGCTGAGACTTTCTTCCATCCCCTTTTCAATTTTTAATTTATTTCTGTTAAGACTGTGGAGGTAAAAATGAGAAATCTTTCCTTCCAAGGATGAGCTGCAGTAATCAAGTAAGAACTCATAAATACGATTCTGCCTAGAGAGGTAGAGCCCAGGCACAGATTTTAAATATCAATGAACCATTCTTAAAAAAATATTTAGGAAGGCAATTCTGAGGACATGGTTGGGTTAGAAATCACTGCATGGCTCTTCTACCTCTCCCTGTATTTGTCAATATCTTGCTGATAATGTGGTGAGGCCAAAATGAGAAAAGTCATTGTCTCTTTACTCTGTGACAACTCTTACTTATGAAGCACTAAATTAAATTGAGCTTTTTAATATACATTCATGTCTAATGAACTAGTCTATAAAGGCGATATGCTCTTCTCTTTTAAATCCCTCATTAAAGGCCACTTAATGCTAATTATTTGTGCTATGATAGTACCTAGCTGCCCCGGTAATAAATTGGGTGTTTCTTGTAGCATGTGCAGCATTGCAACATTCACTGCTATAGGGATTGTATTGCTGAGGTACAAGACGTGACAACAAACAGAAGTGGACTGAGCACAGGGGAAAATACAATAATGCTTTACAAATTAACGGGTTTCTTGACTCAGGCTTTTTTCACCTTTCTCATCACAAATTGTGTCATGGAATTTTATAAAGAGCACAATAGAAAACACCCCAAATCCATTTCAGTTTAATGGAATTTCAAACCTTGTGAGGGGTTGCACTTCAGCAAGCAGCACTGACAAAACTACCAGAGATTTAAACACATGGTTCCCAACCACATCCTCCTGATTTTCAAGGCCCATGGAGGTGTCTGTTGGGAACACCTGGACCCAAGTTCCCTCTCATCCCAGGATACTCTCAGGCTTGATGGTCCTAGAGCTTCCAGTGTCTGTGGCATTAGCACAGCTACTGTGTAATTGTTTTATATTGGGAACTCAAGAATTTCTTGGTCCACAAATTCAGGCTTACCCAGAACTACATGGTCTCCCTTAACGGTGGAGAACTTTGGGTTGTTTGGATCTGTTGCTCTTTTCTGCTAAAATGTTAATTCTCCCAAAATAGGCAATAAAAATCGAACCCCATTATCCTTTTTTAAAATACTGTCCATTGGCTTAACTGCTGTTCAGGATGAAAAATATAGAGCAGAAAATCTGTAGTATGAAACAGAGGAAAAGACCTGAACATTTTCAGTCACTCTACTGTCTTCCTCCACCTAGAAGTAATCTTATCAACAAAATTTTTGGCACCACTAATTATAATACTTTAAATTTTTAAAATTGCAGTGAATCAGATGAACAAGAATAAATGACAACTGAGGGTTTGTTCATACCAGATTTGAGCATTTCACATCTGTTTCAGGAAAACAATTATGCATGTACCTATATTTTAAGTAGCTGAGGAGCCCGAGTAGAGCAACTTCATGAACAACTTGTAGAAGTATTTCATATATTATGGGACATTCTGCTAAAATCCTAATATTTAAATCAAGTGTTTAGTTTATTAATCTCCATAACATAAACCAATCAGAGAAATTTTATAAATGTGACATGAAAAAAGACGTGTGTCTCAGAATTTGCATAACAGTTTCAAAATTTCAACTACTAGACATGACCTTTCTTTTCAAAACTTCTTTTGCCTATGTCTTAACAACAATACTGCATTTATCCATTTCAGCTGCTCAGCATGTGGCAATTCACATGGTGAACCTAAAATTCACTCTTAGTCACTTCCTCTGCCGACATTTCTCATAGAATAACAGAATGGTTTGGGTTCAAAGGGACCTTAAAGATCATTGAGTTCCAACCCCATGGGCAGGAACACCTCCCACTAGACCAGGTTGCTCAAAGACCCATCCAGCCTGGCCTGCGTGGCTGCTACCTCAACGGGAGTAACATCATATCAGCTTCCTGATGCATCGCCACCAGAAATCATCATATCACAAGTGGATATCTCCTCTCTGCTGGGAGGAGAAGGGGAGGACTCACCCGCTGCAAGCCCCCCAGCTGTATGACACATGGCTGCTGGGTGTATGGAACACTCATGGGTCCCCAGAGGACCATGGCTGAGCTACCCGCACCCCGCAGTGTCAAAAAAAAGACCATGGCAATGTTGGCACTTACTATTTCTGCTGTAAGCTGGCACCGAACAAGTATGTTGAGCACAAAGAAGAGTGACTCTATTTATAAAGCTATTTCCAAAGTAAGAAAAAAAAAAAGAAAAACAAAAAAAATCCTTTTATAAGTACTACAGCTACTATCTGAACTTGTCTAACTTTTATATCTCTAGCTGGTGGTCCTTGGATTTGTGTTTTTCTTTAAACAATTACTCTGCAGAATACAATCCATATCGGTTTAATGGCAAATGAAAAGGCACTTATTCAAGCTTCTCTAGCACACAAGCATCACTTAATGAAGAAGACAGCATTTCTTTGTATGTAAAGGAAAATAAAAACAACAAATCCAATTTTTTTTTTTAAGTCTCTTTTGAGGACACGTACATGTCTGAGCCCAGATCCTAAATCTTATAATCTCTTTGGAAGGGTTACATCAGAGTTTCTAATCTCATTTGCAGAATACTCCCACACCTACAGTTCACTTAAACACATTAAAATTCTAAATGGAAAAGTCAAGCAAAGGTGATTTTTATCACCAAGCTCTTCCTGCGATAGTATTTACAGCCTTTAAAGTACAATGTATCTATCTCCAACATACTTTTGTAGGCTATCAAGACAAAATATCTTGGCTGGCTTTTTTTTTTATTATTTTATTTAAGAGCAACAAGGCAAAAACCTGACCCACACCACTATCAGCCACTACTGGTGGTAAAAATTCCCACGATTCTACATACAGGAGGTTTTTTTCTCAAAATGTCCTTTAAACCACCTCAAAATTTACTTCAATGAAAGTCTCACCTCATACTTCTAAGGTGAGAACGTATTAAATGAAATGCCATTAATGTTCTGTGCCTTTTTAATTTCATACTCAAGTTAACATAACATTGGCATTAGATTTTGTCCATGAAGAAGTGACCCAAGAGACGGGTAGAAATCAGTGAAAATGCATAGAGTATTTTCCTAATCCAGCCACCCAGTATTTTTTATTTGTATTTATCTGCATTTCACATACAATCCATTCAGGAATAATGCAAGGCAGGGAGCACTACGAGAACAAAACCATTCACATAAAAGTATTATTTTTTTGTTTCCTTCTCAGACGTTATAATAAAAAAAAAAAATATGGATGTAGGACCAGATTAGTCCATTTGTTCAACTAACAATTATTTCTTATTAAATCCCAAAAAGTTTAATGTCTGCCTAATCTTGAGTGATAGCTCTATTCAAACTTTTTGTTGTCTCTTTCTCCCAGCATCTGAAGAGTGCTTAAAAGTAAACAGAAATTATGGGAATCCCTATAGCAGAAATTAAGAAATAAAATACATGGATTAACCTCCAGCCTTATGTGCCTTTATCTCTTCTCTGCCTTGCAACCAAAGGGAGACTGTTTAACCATTAAAAAAGATTAAAGGTATTAATTAGACTAAGAGATAGAAACCTATCACCCTTCTGTCAGAGCAGACCAGAAATAAACCTTCTTCCAGATAAAAAAAAAAAAAGTCTGTATTTTTAGAGTTTGGTCAAAACAAAAGTCCTGTTGATCAGCTATCTCTATTCCTATTGTTGTCGAAAAGATTAAACAAATGAGCCTGAAATTGAATAAACATTTTGACAAATTTGTGTGTGAGGGGCAGAGCCACTGCTTCTTCCTCCTATCAAAGCTGCAGCACTACACACAAACAAATATCATTCTGTTGGGATTTCATAAATCTATGTAAATAAAACAATGGGAGAAGATTAACAGACAGCTCCCAGCAGTGGAACTCTGAATTGCCTGGCTTTTCTCCTCCCTCAAATGAAGAAACTACACAGTACATTTAAATTATGTAGAGAAATTATGTAGAGAGTATTTTAAATGCCTTTTGCAGCAGAAACAGATATTATACCAAACTGCAGCTATATGCCATGTCTAAGGACAGATTAGACATCTTTTAGATTCAGTTGTCAGTAGAAGATTACAAAATATTATTCAAGACAGAAGACGACTGGCAGAAGAGAGTATACTTTATCCAAGAATATCACGTTTTTTAATTTCTCAAAGTTGTATATGATTCATTTTTTAAATCTTGTGGCTTAAAATAAAAAAAAAAAGGAAAAAATTTGCAGCTTTCAATCAGACATCCTTATAAAAAAGAATAGATGTTAATAAAATACATTCATCTCATCATGTGTTAAAGGTGACCCTGTTAGAAAAATAGATTATGATGAGGTTGGAAAATTATAATGGGGTGTATTAAATAGCTCTATTTGAAATATGTTAAAGTCAGCTGCTAAACAGCAAATTGAAAAAAATTATATTAAAGGTCACAATCAAAGAAATACTTTGGACTCATACTATTAGTTAGTAAAAGGTAAATCACTATTTTACCAAAAAATGTTTTTTTTCTATATCTGTGTATATATACACACATATACAAAATATTGAACACAAACACACAAGTCACAAAACCAATACTCATACATAACTATAATTTAATTTTTTCTGACTTAAATTGGTCTGTACCTAGAGTATTCACCCTGGGGTAGAGAACACTAGATTCAATCTGCTTTAAGCAGCAAGAGTTTGGCTCTCAACATTTAATACTTAATACTCATTTACTTATTTAATAGCTAACCAGACTACAAATTCAGAGAAATTAAAGTAGAAAAAAGCAGAACATTAGAAAAACTGATTCCAGTGCTCTTAAAACTCAGTATCTTATATGCATGAAATACCAACAGCAGAATGGGAATGACCCTGTCTAAATATTACTTGCAGTGGTCCCATGGCTCAGCTCCCTGATAATGAATCTAAAGATTCAGCAACACATTTCTGCAAAGGTCTTTCTGTAAATATTAAGCACAATTTTATTGCCAGCCAGTACAACAGCGTATTAATAATTATAATGAAGGTGGCCAAATCCTAACATGGTAAAAGGCAACACACTTCTATTTTTCATCTTACAAGGTGATCCTAAATGGAGACAGAGAAGGCAAATGACTAAATACTGCTGCTGACATGTGGAGCTCTAAAATAAAAATTGAAACCAAACCAAAACAAAAGCACTAGTTTCAGGAATACCCATGAAACGTGCAGTTCTGAAGGTAGATATATTTTTGTTTGAGACTTTACAGGCACATGACAGTTTTTTCGCTTCTGTAGATGCATGCAAGATAACACCTCTGGATCTAGAATCATAGAATCATTTAGGTTGGAAGAAACACCTGGGATCATCAAGTCCAACCATCAGCCCTACTCTACAAGTTCTCCACTACACCAGATCCCTCAACACCACATCTAATCTACTTTTAAACACAGTCAGGGAGGGTGACTCCACCACCTCCCTGGGCAGCTGATTCCACTGACTGACCACTCTCTCTGTGAAAAACTTTATCCTAATGTCCAGCCTAACCCTACCCTGCTGCAGCTTGCAGCCATTCCCTCTTGTTCTGTCGCTAATTGCTGGGGAGAAGAGACCAGCACCAACCTCTCTACAATGCCCTTACAAGCAGTTGTAGAGAGTGATGAGGTCTCCCCTCAGCCTCCTCTTCCTCAAATTAAACAATCCCAATCAAACTAAACAATCCCAAAAAATCTCTTACAGGACATTCAGTGTGTTGAAGACTCTGACCAAGAGCAGAGCACTAGCACTCAGTGTGATTTCAGCTGCCCTGTTTCTCACTGAAGAGCATGAAATCCAAGCATTTTTTGCAACGCTCCCAATGTTCCCTAGAACAAAATTTTATTGAAATAACATTTTAGTAAAATGACGAGAATTTCCATCCAAAGCCAGGGTACCTTCTTGGCCTCACACATATGCATTTGCCTGGCCAGCCCCAGCAGCTCCAGCTTTCTTCTGCTGGTACAGATGGAAGCACTCAGTCCATTGCTTGGCTCATCTTACTCTCAACCAACCAGTCCCACTCTCCACTCCACAGACCTTATGCAAAATGACTCTGTCCCAGCCCCACCTTCCTTCTCCAGGCTGCCTGTGTGCATCAAGGTCTCCCCGAGAGCGCATGTAGACAAATCCTTTGAGATCCCAGCCCTGCTCACTGTGGCCACAGCTGTAATTGGGAGCACACCCCATGACAGCCTCAGGTTCCTTATTACCTATGTTGTTGGTGAAATCATGGAATCACAGAATCAGGGAATTGTCAGAGCTGGAAGGGACATCTAGGGATTCCCCAGTCCAACTCCTCTGCTGAAGCAGGGTTGCCCAGAGCACATCACTCGGGGCTGCATGCAGGAGGGGCTTGAAGGTATCCAGAGAAGGGGACTCCACACCCTCCCTGGGCAGCCTCTGCCAAGGTTCTGTCACCCTCACCCTAAAGAACTTTTTCCTCATATTTGGATGGAGCCTCCTGTGTTCCAGCTTGTGCCCGCTGACCCACCCTTCAGATACTTGTGAACATTAATAAGGTCTCCCCTCAGCCTTCTCTTCTCCAGGCTAAAGAGTCCCAGTTCTTTGAGCTTTTCCTCATAAGGTAGACACTCCAATCCTTCAGTCAGCTTTCTCAATGTGTGCAAGCTGCAGTTTTCAAAAGCCACATTCATTTGGCCAAAGACAAGGCTGGCAAGAAGCACAGCCACAAGACAGAGTACCGAGAGCTCCTTTCTGCTAAGTGCCTCGCTCCAAAGCAGAGCGATGTTTGAGCATCTCTTCAAAGAGAAAAGTACCAGAAATGTCCTTTGTTTTCTTGTATAGGGTTAAAAGGGTATTTCTGCTGCTTTTCAAACCTGCTTACTAAAAATAACCAAAAACTTTTTTGAAAGGAAATTCAAGGGAAAGAAAGAATAAAAGAAAAGCAAGCTGCTGAAGCAAATGCCCATTAGGGAAAATTTCAACCCACGTACTTAAAATCTAGCAAAACTTTTGGCAAGCTGAAACATTTTTCATACTATGAAGAATACTTAATACAAAATATCAAATAATCATAATATACATACAAAGAAAAATACCATAGGTAATGTCAAAGTACCCCAGCACCTATTTTGGGCAGAAGACAAGGGCAGGGGATACCTCTAGCACCAGCTTGGCTTTGACTCTCACTCTAGCACTCAGGGACCAGAGCAGGGGGTTTGACCATGACCCCAGGCAAGGCTGTTTCTACTGAAAAGAGTCCTTAACCAACCTATTTATTATGCAATATAACACCGGCCAGAAATACGTAGATGTCCTCAGATCAATCTTCTTCTGCCTGCCAGCTGGGCAGTGTTTCTCAGGAGTGAGAAATTCTAGGTGTTACCACACCAGCTTGAGAGGCACTTTGCCAGTGAAGCAGAAAAGTGTGTTAGAACACCAGGACCATGAAAATAACAGATATCACAATCAAGTCAAAACCACAATTCAACAAGAAAATGCACACAGAGAAAGCAGTGAGCCAAAGTACAAGACCACCATGTAGAGAGAAGGTTATCAGTCTCTTGCATATTCAGGGTTTTTCTACAGACATTTTTCCTTGTTTTAAAAAAAAATCATAAATCAGAGAACACAGAGAAAATGCCTAACACTGTAAGATGTACACAAATCTTTTCTCTCCACTTAAAATGTGAGCGGCAACCATAGTTTTCTCCATTGGTATCATAAATACCTCTTTTCTTCATGCTTCTATGCACTTAGTGCAATAAGAAGTTATGCCTGTTAAGAAAACTGTAACCTTCTCAAGAAAGTCCCACTGAAAAATTGATATATGAAAGTCTTCCATCCTTCAGACTAACTATGGGCCTTCTTTCATTCTTGTCACAATAATCAGGCAATTTATTTTCTCTTCTTTTCATGTCTAGGTCTCATAAAATTTACAAAACTATGCCCTCTCAATTTCACTATCTGTAAAAAGGGAATGCTTGAATTCCAGCACCTTCTTAGGAATACCGTTGGAAAGATTGCACGTGCAGAATTAAGGCACAAAACAAGTTTTAGCTGTTTGTTCTTAAAGTCAAATCTGAGAGCAGGATGTTGGGGCTGACCTGGAGATAAAATATTGGTTTGAGATTTCTAGGCAGGGGAAATAGTAGATGAAAATATGCAGTTACTTCACAGATTATTTTTTTATTATTATAGGATTATAGTGTTAGTTATTTTAACCTCTGCCTCAACATTCAGAATAAGAAAGACATTTTGCCTGTCATTTCATACATATTCAGCTAGAAGCCAAAAAAAAAAAAAAATTGATCTGATTTTTTTAAATTTTAGAGAGAAACGAGCAAACACAGCTAAACAGATTTTCATGCATTTTTCTTAGTGGGGAATTTACAAAGGCTGCAAGCTTGCTGTGCCTTGGTCCAAAGCAAATTAAAACGGTTGAGTTACTATGGAAAATACTCAAAACAAGGTTCGTAATGGATGTTCTAAAGGAACGTGGGCTCTGGCGGTGACACTGACTGCCTCTGTAATAATGTATTTCAAATGATTTAGCTGACTAAGTGCTTCAAAGAACACAAGAAAATATCATTTTTGAAGCGCTGGTTCAGCTGAGCATTTTAGGGGAATGTAGCTTCCAAAGCATTTTAGATGGCTTTCCTTCCCAGACTGAGATGATCAAAGAGTTTGCCACATAGAAAGCCTGACTCTTCCTTCACATGCACTGGTATAACCGTGTTGATTTCAGCGCTGTTACTCCTGTGTTTTAACAGTCTACATGAGAGGAGGATCAGGCTCAGCATGTGTAATATCCCACCAGCACGCTTTACATTCCTGTTTGCCATCCTGTTGATGTACGAGCTACTGCCTGGTTCTCAGAGGGCCATTGACTTTTGAATCAAAATGATGATACGATTGTGCTGCCGCATTTGCATGTTCTTGCACCTTCTAAATTTAAATGAAAACACCACCCACCCACAAGAAAGGCAGGCAGCCACATTTTTTTAAACATGAAAAATAGAATGAATCCATTCTAATTGTAATCAAATATTCACGTGACTTAATCACATTGCTATTGTCCTACGTGATAAGCTTGACTGCAGCATGTGAACTACAGAATATCAACATTCAAGAAGCTTCCTAAATCCTGACTATATTCCTCTAGAACTTCCTTCTCTCCCAGACCCCTTGCTTTATACCATGGGTAAACGTCTGGCTGACCAACCCTTTGGACAAATGACTTGGCTCTTCAGGCAAGGCTGTAGGAGAACTGCAAGCTCTCATTTCATTCTGCCTCCCTTAGATTCTGGGGAGGACACCAGCTGGTCAAAACCTGCTCCCAGTTTCCTCTTCTCCTGCCGACGACACTTCTACTGGTGTCTCACCCTTTTGCTGATATGTGCAGACCCAGGAGCAAACCAGACCCTGCCCTGTGACCATTCCCACCCTACCAGAAAAAGCAAGCTAAGCGTAAGTAGTATCTGCTCAGCTCTGAAAATGTGCCTTCCCATGAGCTCTTCAAGCTGCTGACAATTGATAACAATGGGATTTAATTGTGTTTAAAAAGAGTGCAGCTATCTACGATCAGCAGGTACAGCAGAGAGATTTAAATTCAAATTTATACCAGTGCACCTCTGTGAAAATATACGTCAGCCTACGCGTGTGCAAGACACTCAGTCTTAAGAAAAGAGCTTATTCTAAAACCTAATTCTGGGTCAATGAACCTTAGTTCATGCGAACAATATCATTTTAACAATAACCTGGATTTATTGCCCTAGAAATATAATATTAATAAACATCAGTGATGAATGTGATAGTGCATTCAGAACTGCTAGCTGTTCACATTTAGTTACCAGAGAACATTTCACTATGTTATGGAGGACAGGCTGTACTATATATTCATTCAAAACGTCTGTTTTTTTCCCTTCGCCTCTCAGGATTTTGGAGCATCTGAATTTAAATGTTGGCACAGCCTGTCACACACGAAAATCTTGGCAGTTGTCTACTCTGTGCAGGAGAGATATTTAACTTAATATAAACAACAATATTGAAACATTTCAAAATGCTTATAGATTTTTTTATTATTATTATCTTTTCCCCCTCTGTTTACATCCGCTCTTGTGTAGTCTGTCATCCACAGAAATTTGCCAGGTTTCTGGACGGGTTTATACTAGTACTTGCTCTACCTCATGAAATTAAAAGCTGCAAGAAGTAATCTGGCACAGATGTACAAAAGCCATTTATAGGTTCCACCTTAAGATCTGATTTGGTGCAGCTCCATAAAAACCAAATGCACATCCCAGGCCAATAGGCCATCTCATTTTCAATTATCAGGAAGCCAGATTAAGTGCCCTGTCAGCTTTTTCAGCCCTGCAGTTCCAACAAAGCCTCTTCCTATCAAGGTAAACTGCTGCCGTTGCCGCCCTAACCCTAGGCCACTTATTGTTATGCTCTTTAATTTAAAAAATAAATAGAAGTTCCTCATGCAAACATTTGCCAAATGGGATAAGATTGCCTTCAAAAATGGCTCTCTATAGGGAGGCTTCTGAAGTTACTGAAATAATGCTTGGGTTGTACTTCTTCACCTACCAACTTACCTTTAAGAGAGTCCTATGTGGAACCCAGAGGGACTGGGAGAAGAGGTCATTAAGCTAGTCTAATGTTCCATTGTATTTTGTTTTCAAGCACCAATTGTTATTCTCTTTCTTTGTTTTTAAATATGACATGAAATTAACTGTATCTGTGAGGTTTTTTTTTTCCACAGATCACTGTGTCCAGTTGATAAGGCAGAATTTGACAAACAGGCTATGTATTACTTTTTCTGCCTTGGCTTCTTAAATATCTTATGACAAGTGATTTAACCTCCCTGAGATACAGTCCCCGTATCCCTACAATGGGAATAGTGCTACTGATCTGCTTTCTTAAATTCTTTGATGAAAATACTATGTAAGAAGTAAGTATTAACAGGATTAATAGCCTTTAAGGGACAGGACTGACTAGTCTGATCTCCTGTATATTGTAGGCCATGGTATAACCTGCCAGTTTTATTTGTGCTGAGCCCACAACTCTGTGTCAGACAGCTATCTGAGGACTTGGAAGGACACAGAATCTAACATATCCTTGGAATTTTGTTCCAGAGCCTATTAACATCCTATTAATACCCTGTTATTAATAAGTATCTCATACTAATCTGCATTCATGCTAAATCCAAGCCCAATCATTNGCCAGATTAAAGGCCTCTTTTGTACCTGGCATTTTCTCCTTGCCAGCCTTCTTACACAGCGTAATCAAGTAATTTCTCAGTCTTTTTTGGGGTATTATTATTATTATTACTACTGCGAATGGAGTCAGACTGAAAATCTCAGGCTGAACACTGAAATCCTGTGCTTAAATATGAAATGAGAATAGCACAGGATATCAACGGTGCTGGCTCTCCTGCAGTGCCCCGCCAATGTTCTTTAATCTTGATCAGGAAAGACCACCTGCAAGGCTAAGCTGATAGTCTCATTCTTCCTGTCCATTCATTCCTGGGTCGCTGAGCTCAGTCTGCCAACATGGGTATCAATTAGTGCAAAAAAACGTCATCAGAATTTCAATTAAGCTGTGCTGGTGTCCCTGCATTTAAAGCACTGTTGTCAAAATTGTGCAAATTGAGACAAAAAGGCTATGCTCTGTAATTAAGTCTGTCCTTTTTTAGCCTCAGATCAACTGTCTTTCTGAAAAAAAGAAAAAAAAATAGAAGAAAGTATTAAATGACTTTCAAAACATTGGGGAAAAAACATAGGACAATCAAAGATGTTGTTATTCCTCTGACTCAAACACATCTTTTATTTTTAAATGACATTTCACAGGCCATTAGTTCATAATGTGAACTACTGCCATTGGACATTAAGAGTAATAAAAAATCCTTCTGCAGAGAAACTCATGTTCAGGTTACTTTTCTTCTTAAAAAGGTTTTTAATTTGTGGATTTTGTCTGCAATTGTTGCAGAGATACCCTTGCAGTGATTTGCTCTGGTTTGCTTTGAAACAGAAAAATCTTCAGGTGAGGCGTGCACATAGATAGAAATGTTGATGAAAGACAAGATACATAAAATTAAATGGAAATACTTGTACTAAATATGGGCAAAAAAAGTGATTTCTGTATCTAGAAATGAGGTGGACGTCCCCCTATATTTATCTGCAGAACACAATGAGGTCTGCCAGTTCCTCATGTTATAAAAGGTCAGATACACCGCACAGCCTCTTTCACGAGGATTTATATTCACACAACAGCACAGCTTCTCCAAACGTGTAAATTTATTGTGTTACAAGGGCTGGTTCTGACTCCATTCAGGCCAGAACTCTCACCATGGGAGATTCAACATCAAACTCTCACATGAAGTAGGCTGAAAAGTTTTCAGGATGGTAAATGGTTCTAGCGGCTGACTCATTGTCCTCCACGCGGTCACCTCACAGGCCATTCAGATTCCAATATTTGGGTTTATTCTTACTGTTTACCCGGCACATCCACCCAAGCACAAGGGAAACACGTGCAGTTCCTCTAAATAGCTTAAGATAGAGGGTGTTTTTAAAAGTTTGCCAATTTAAACACATACATTGGTTTGTGGGAGAAATCTGGTTTCTTCAGCCTATATCTTAACATTGTTCTATTGCAGAACAAAAATGTGGAAATTTGCTTTACAACTGGGCTTAATTTTTGACAGTTTTGCTGGTTTGCAAGAATATTGGACTAATGTTATTATATCATTACAGTATCTCAGCTACTTGTCAGAAAACATCATATCCTAGGAAATAATAAGTTTCAAAATAAAGCTGAAAGGATGTTTTTGTCTAAAAAACCATTCAGTGGATGCAGTCTTACTTAGGAAAAATTGTGTTTCAGTAGCTCTCCTTGGTATCCCCCAAAGGTACGATGTCACAAATGCCTTGTGAAATCTCATGATTTTCACTACAATGTTCCTGCCAGACATCTTGTAGGAATTTTTAGAGATCAGTTTTTGAAGGTAGTCAAGTTTTACCCACTTATGCAAATCAGGATTTCAGGATTTCTTGTTCAAGGTCTATGTTTGCTGTGCAGGAAAGTTACATAATGCTAAGACCTTACTAAGAAAAATGGCGTATTTTAAAAAATATATAGCAAATCCAGCTCCCTGAGTATAAAACCATACATATACAGATTCTGTGTATCCTTAAATATATATTTTTTCAAATTATTGGGAATAAAACCACATGAGAAAAGAAAAAGTTGACTGAAAAATACATTGACATAGTAAATAAAGTTTATACAGGTTAATAACCTAAGATTTTTAGCCCAGCAAATTTGTAATCTATAGTATAAAATAAGTCTCAGCCTTTTGGAGCAACCAAAGTCTTTCCAAGGGTTGATAGCTCCATCAGTTATGAGTAAAAATTTGAATTTCAAGAATGTGAAGGAAATGTTGAATCTGTATTCTACTAGCACGATCCATAAGATCTCCTCTATGATAGCTTCCTGCTTTGATCAATGTTTTTTGCTGGTTTGCTAGTAAGGCAATCTTACATATTTTTAAGTCAGTATTGGAAAGGACACTTAAGCATTTTTTAACAACCCATGAAGAGCCAAGCACTAAAAGCAGGCATATACTATTTAATGGAGTATGTAAGACCCAACTTCCTGCATTTTAAGATTCCTGGGGAAAAGGATTTAAGATTTTCCTGGGGAAAATTCATGCTTTCCACTGACCTACATAGGTCTGCAAGAGAGCCGTCAGCAACGTACTCTGGTTCAAGAAGGCTGATAATTATATTTATTGTCTCTCAAAAGGGACTGAGCACTGCCTGAGCACCTGGACACAGAGGGAGACAACCACAGATGTGGACCATGGATGTAGAAGACAAGAAATATGAACTCTCTGAGAATATAAAAGAAGCACTTTTGCAATACCTCTATACATTTATGGTGCTACTGCATTTGGCATCATGAAATGGAGTGAACAAAGAGATTATCCATACATCTGTCACTTGCCAGCCTTCCAGATTTCCACACAGAAATCTGACCAGGCATGCAAGCAGTTTTAACTTCTGCCAAGACCTCTCAAGAACTCTGGGATCCTCAGCCAACAGTTTACAAAGGACAGAGATGGAGGGGGGCTGGGGAGGGGGGGATTGGTAGCTGAAGCTTTTAGAAAGATACCAAAACTATATTTGCTTTTGCAAATTTCATTTAATTCTCAGATGCAAACCTTTCCTATCATGAAACCATCTCAACCCTATAAAACATGTCATCAGGTGGAACATCCCTAATCCTTATCTTGGCCTCAGTCCCTAGCTTCGCTCTAGCCAGATTTCACTGCACTGTGGCCAGACATAAAGTGGCCAAGGCCCAGATTTGGAAACCAACAGCAGGAGAACCACAGGAGTGCAGGGGATGCCTCTGGTGGCACAGGTTCAGCAAAATGGAAGGATCAATTTCTATCCACCTCCAACACCCCAAACCACAAACCAGGTGTCTCTGGGGCAACATGGTGAGTGCAAATTATACTCAGCTCTGGAAGAAATAACTTTTGCCTTTGAACAACTTCAGATACATAACCAAAAGGGAGCTAGCACAAATCTTTCAGCATAATCTGAGATCAAAACACAAAACTCTTAACAGCAAGGGGCATCACATGCGTTTGAGAAACCCCCTATCAAGGTTCAGTTCAATAAACTGATGAATGGATTAGAGTGATATAGCTGTACGCTGGTCCTTTTTTCCTCTTTGACAGGTATGGGGCTGCTAATATTCTGCATGCTAATAGCTGACAGCCGGCTTCATACCGCTTAATGAAACAGGCAGGACCCAGACTCCTAGGGCCCAGCTCTCACCAGGATATGCCACATAATCTGTAGCTGACAGGAAGAAACTGGCAGCTATGTTACACCACGGATCACTCTATCTTGAATCCGATTTTAAAGGTGCAGCTTGTTTCATGAAAACTTCTTCACTTTATGCAGCAGGAGTAAAATCTTAGTTCTGACCGTGGGGAAAGCGTATAGGCACAAGGAAGAGGTTCAGAGGGGCATCCTCTCAAATATTACAATTCACACACACACTAAGTATGTGTATGCATGTGTATAAAGACAGAATCATAGAATCTTCATGGTTGGAAGGGACCTTTGAGATCATCGAGTCCAATCATTAAAAAAAAAAAAACATAGAAACAAACACAAAAAAAGCCCACACCCGAAAACCCACCACCACCATCACAACAACCACCACACCCAACAATCTTGGGCACTAGAGCATGCCCTGACTTGCCAAATCTACATGTTTCTTAAATACCTCCAGGGATGGTGACACTACAGCCTCCCCAGACAGACTGTTCCAGTGTTTGACCACTCAGTAAAGTCATTCTTCCTAATATCTAATCTAAACCTCCCCTGCTGCAACTTCATTTCCTCTGGTCCTGTCATAATTCACTTGGGAGATGAGGCCAACACCCACTTCTCTACAACCTCCTTTCAGGTAGTTGTAGAGTGCAATGAGATCTCCCCTCAGCCTTGTCTTCTCCAAACTAGACATGCTCAGAAATCCCAGACTTGAAAACGTTTATATGGGTTCAAGTTCCAGTCGGTCTGGAACCCATCCAGTTCCTTCCTTGGTAGTCCAAGCTCCTGTGCAATGTACTCTAGGAGGACCTGCTTTGGCAGGGGGCTTGGATAAGGTGGTCTCCAGAGGTTCCTTCCAACCCCATATCATTCTGTGATTCTGTGAATGGAAATCTTCTGCAAGACCCTGTGTATTTTATTATCTCTGGAGACAAAAGAGCCTCCTGAGAAAATATAGTGTACTTCATTGAATGCGTTCTCTGGATATTCTATCATGCTTCCAACAGCATATTTATAAATTTCTATATAAGTTATGATCGTACCACACACATTTACAAGCTACCCACTCAAACACCTGAAACAATCAAAGTTAGTAGGTCTTTTGTGTGCTTTTTGTATTTGTCAGTTGCAGGTGGAACTGATGGATGTCCCTGACACCTCTCTGCAAGACTGTTTTCATTTATTTATAATGGGGTCGACTTTCGGTCTGTGGGCTGGCACCTTCCTAGGTGGTATCTACTTCAGCCTGAAAATCTGGAATTTATCAAAAGATTTTAGTCAGAAATAATAATCTGAGTAGGAACAGAGATACAGTTTTGTCCTTGTGGAACAAAACTTTCTTTGATACCCATAGTGTCCCATGCACTGGCACAGGAACTTGGAATTGGACAGTCAAGTGATGACATTGTGCATTTAGCTTCAGGGAAGTCACATGAGGAATTTCCTTCTACTGTGATTACTGGCAGATAAAGTTTAATGGCCTGTAATCAGGTGTCTCACCTGATATGAAGCATCTAAAAGAGATACAGCGTGCCTGACCGAGTTGTCCTGTTTCCAGTAACAGCTAGTGAGGAAGGGTGCCCAGTTCTCAAGGGTAATCCATCCCAGTCTAAGTCCGATGTCTAGTGCAAGGGGATTGAAGTCTTTAGCAGATTCCTTTGGCTCACACTGACTGTCCGAGCAACCAACATTTAACTCCTAGGAAATTAAAAGTCGTACACTCTATCATGTCCTAAATGATAACAGTGGCATAGGCTACATTCATTCGCTCGGGTCCTGTGCAGAGGAATTTTTCTTCCACAGAATCCACAGGTATAGAGAAAGGGATGAGGTGAACTAGCCCACTCATGACATTCAATTCAGAGGCTCTTTCCAACTAACTTAGGGTCTCAGAGGCACTGAATGCCATCAGAAAGGTCTCTCTGTGACAACTGTTCATAGATTTTCAGGCAGACATCAAAAAGCTAAGAGGTTGCTATAAAAATCAATAGAACTATATTTTTAACTTTTTTTTTATGTCTCACGACTCAGTTTTCTGTCCTAAGCTTTCTAATATCCCATTTTCCACTTTCTGTACAACCATGAAGGGACAATCTTTTCCTACTTAAAAGCTGAGATTTTGATGATTTCACATTGATGCAACAACATGCCATTTAAAAGCATATATACAGATTCTGGTCAGTCTAATTAAATTCCTCTTTGTAAACAAATAACTGTTATCATTCTCAATTTTTTTTTTAAATGCCCTCTGTTTAGAACTTGCCTTTATTTACAGCTTCCTCACAAAAGCTTGAAAACTAAATCTTCCCTTACTGACTTCCTCCACATTTACTGAATGTGTAAGCACATTTATTTGTTTCAACAGTTCTTTGGCATTTGGTTCCTTCCATCACGTTTTACCTTGACTAACATGATCAGTAGCCGCAGTATAAGTTACCTGGTAACTAATTAGAGGATAAAAAATCTTGGGCTCTACAAGTCGTTGGTGGTGTCTCTCAATACCATCCATTTTCTGTTAAATGAGAAGGTCTCTTTCATGACACTGATGTCACTCGGATCTAACACATTAAGGACTACATGGAAAATACTGGTACTGACTTCAGTGCTTTGTACAAATTATTAATATTTGCACATTTGCCATAATGTATTTTCAGTCAGTCCAGTTGCCTTACAAACATGAACTGCAACCACCATAGTATGCTCAACCTTTCCTTTAAATATAGCCTACCTGGAGAAATTAAATATTCAAAGCATGAGGCTTGTAAGCTCCATAATTACAGATTAGAAATCTGAGTGGTCTATTTACAAAAATTCCTTCTGCAGAGCCTTAGAGTCTACTCCCTTGGTGAATTTGTGAGGCTGGAAAAATAAAATAACAGAACTGGTATCTTTGCTAAGATGTCTGGTTGATTTTATTGGAAAAAAAAAGGCATCAAGAAAACCTCATTACCAAAGTTAGCAACTCCAGCAACACCTGGAGAATGCAGAAGATTCTCAAAATCTTAACATTTGGTTATCTCAGAGACTACAAAGAACGGGAGGGGTGTAGAGAATAAATGTAAATGCAGTACCAAGATAAAAAGAAACGAAAACCAAAAAATGGAAAACTGTGTAACAAATGTAAAAACCTTTTGTTTGAAAGAAAAAAAAAAAAAACAAAGAAAAAAAGATGGTCTCTGCATAAAAATCAATGTGTGGATAGATCAGAAAACCTTACAAAAAGTTTTTTTTTTACAATTATGAATGATCGCTCAAGGGAATTTTTATATGTCAGTTTTATACTTCCTCATGTTAAATGAAGTGAAACCACTGAGACCTCAGGCAGCTAACTGCATCACCAGGCAAGGATGGAGTTAGTAATTTCCTTTTTTATCTGGACAGTAAAAAATATTGCTGTGCCACCATAACTTATAGCTTGTGACAAGGCAAAACTTTATGACTTCTGGATTTCTAAGTGGGTCGTAGGAGAAAAAAAAAAGTCCAATTTATCAGATTCTTGATTTTTTTTTTAGCATAATGACTTGAAGATGAAGATTAAATTAATGGATTAACGCATATTTCCCCATCTATCTCTCATTCACTGTATTGATTTTAGAGTCCCATGGAAGGCAATCTGAAGTAGTTACTGCCTAAAATGGAGAGTTCAGCTGGGGTAACTCAGCATATCAAAAGCAAACTGTTCAAATTTGATAATAAATGAAAAGGACAACATTACTATTTTTTTTTCTAAGCCTACACTACAGAAAAAACAATGTAACCCTCTTCATCCTGATTTCACTAAGGTCTGGAGGTCTGATGAATAGGAGCAATCATCCAAAAGCACCACTGTCAGTCTAACTTTGCAATTTCGGTTGAAGATCTTTCCTGTAGGCTACAACAATACTAAGACTGGGTTAAAGAATTTGTCTTAGGCTCTTTTTTATGTTTGCATAGAATGCTATCACTATGGTATCTCTGCACTGCAAGTATAATTTCCTCCCAGACACAGGGGTCTCTCCACTCAAAATTTGCCCCCGTGGAACTGAAGGAAGCTGTAATAATTTCTTGGCTAAATAATCACAGATAATGCACCCTGCTCTGAAAGGAGTACTTTCTCTTTGGTATTGTCCACTATCTGTAAATCTCAGATGTTTATTCATTAGGACAGTGATTAGAAACCCAGTCTTCCAGGCAACAGCCATAGTCATTAAGCTATAGAGTCTGAATATTTGCTATGAATATTTTAAGTATTTTATATTAAGAAGATTAGCTTCACCAAGAGGGGATGAAGGATTCATCATACAGCATGCTATTGTGTGATAGCTGGTGAATTCTTGATCTGGTGGAAGATTTTCTATTGGGAGAGTAAGACATGGCTTCAAATCTGTGTTCCAAAGCAAGTGGGAGAGAAAATGAGTCTGTGTATTATGCATGAGTGCTCCATGCACTGGGCTGTTGAGAATTTGAGACGGGTCATTGGGTTTTGTTTGTGACCCAAGCTCATAAAGACATCCCAAAGTATTTTATTATATCAGGACTCGCCAACAAGATCAAAGAAACACATTCATGATTTGTAAATCTTGCTACGGTTTAGGTACGGAGCAGCTTGACATTTTCAGGTGCCCTGCTTGAAAGGGATCAGGCCAAGCAACAGAAATGAAGGCCACTAGGACCCTCTCGCTTAAATCTCATGTGAAGGTTCCCAGGCCACCAACAGGGCTAGGCAATAGCTGAGCATCAAGTTGGAATTAGGTACTTACACATGTATTAAATCAGGAACTTCTGTGAATGAACTCTTCCAGTTCTTCCTCTCTCTGGTCCAAATGACAGGTCATACAAAAAAAGACTGAAAGACCCATATGCTCTAAAGTCAAATACTTGCTCTTGAGTTATTATGAGCTCAGAGGGAACAAAAGAACACTTGGACAGTAATCAAGGACATGTTGTACAGCAATGGCCCACAGCTTTTCTGGCTGAATGGGCCACTTCTTCCTCTGCAAATATCAACACACATAACATAGATAGACCTAATGATGCATGCAGTAGACCCAGTGCCTTCTGGGATTTATGCATGGACCTCCCATGTGCCAGACGGTGTATATTCAAGGGTTAACTCAAGTACAAGTACTGTCAGGAGTTGGTCCCCACTTCTAGATTAATACACGGAGCCTGTGGCCCTTTTTCTTGGAGCCCTACTGCTATCATGTGGCCAGAAAGAAAGGCAGCTGGGATCATGCAGCTGCCACCGTCACTAGAATAATTAATTTAGCCTGGAGCAAGCTCCTGTGTGTCTCCAAGGTGCCCTGGGAAAGAGAGCAACCAGGATTAGCCGACAGACTATTAGTTGAACACTTGAGAGATGAGATATCAAATTGATTTAATTCATATGTTGGGCTTTTTTTACAAAGTCCTTGAAAAAAATGAGTGATTTGGGTCAACGCATGTTAAAGCTTCAAAGGAATCAGGATATTTTTGTCTTAGTTACTAACAAGCATCCCACTGCTACAAACATATCAGATAGGTGATGTCTACCCTGATAAATAAAACTGACTAGGGAACCCTAAAGGCAAATGTCATAATGGCTCGCGGCCATCTGGCTAAACCCTCCTTCCTCCTCCCCAAAAGAATGTGGTCAAATCCAACCTGCCTACTGAGAGCAGCCCCTAACGTGTTATTCTCCAAAAGGTGCCAATGCTTTTTCCTGGAAAATACTATTTGGCACAAGCCTGAATTGTGCCAAGGACAAGTGCTAATAATCAGACACTGTGGACACTCTTGGGCTGGCACTTAAGCCCATGCCCCGGCTCTGCTCCATCTACTGGGGCAGGCACAGCCGCAGAACCCTCTCAGCCTCGTTGAACTCCATCAGCCCTTACAGCAAGGTCTGAAAAAGCACAATTACATCCAATTTAGGGCCTGGAGCTCTGTATTAATAAATCTTAATTCTCCAACAGCTTTGAAGAGCAGAATCCAGCATGCACCGCTTATAACAATGTTTATGACAAAATAGTTCTCAGTGGGAAGACATTTTTTCCTTAGTCCTGATCTGAGCTGACACGGTTATGGAAGGATTTCCCATAATCTGTTCTTTTGCAAGAATGGGTTCAAGGTCCCAGCATTTCTAGCATTTCTGTTGTCTTTATGAGAACAATTTTAAAAGACCGTTTCAATAGACAGTTTTAGCTCTTCTACCTTGGAGGGCAGCTGAGTGTCAGACACGAAAACCAAAGCATTTTTTTAAGGTTTCCAAGTACAACCAAATATCTTCATGTGAAACATGTTGGCATGGCTGGCTTTTAAAAATAGCTCCTACAGCATCTCAGAAGTTTCATCCATTCATGGCTGAATGGTGACCAAGAGTTCAAATTGCTCACGAAAAGCAATAGCAACCGTGAAATGGTATGCCCATTTTAATGCCGTAAACTGAGAAATTTGTTGTAAACTGCTCAAGATCTGTGTGATTTCCTTTATCAGATGAATGCAAACAATCACACTATTGGTAATGAAGCTCATGGACAGTAGGTGACAGAATGACAAAACCTGTCTCTTCACTTGTAGAGAATTTGCACCAGATGTTGTTAAGTGCAAACATTGGACCTCAGCCGACAAGCCAAGCTGCACACATGTTCACACTAGATTCTTGCTGGCAAAAGAAAATAAGGAAGGAATGTAGATTCAGGGCCTTTTCAATATTGCCTTGGGTGTTCAATTCATCCTCATTGTTTCCTTCAGAAAGAATTGTTTTGGGGTATGTTTTGAATTTCATCTTTCCTCATTTTCAGCTCATGCCAATTCATTAAAATACTTTGTTGAGTTCCAACCATCATGCTGGAATTATGGAAAAAAGTTAGTGAAAGATATGTAATAGGAGCCTATTTCTTTAGTAAGATCAGCTACAGCTGTAAGATTTGGGCATAAAATTTAATGGCAATGTATCTGCATATCATACAGAACTGGCATTTTTTAAGATGGCTTTCTCTTAAATTCAAAGAAACTTGCTGGCCACTTAGAAGTCTGCCTGCCATGAAAGAAAGACATAAACCCTAATAAAACTATCACATCTTCAGCCTTGTCTGCACTCACTGGGTGGTTCTGCACAACTCACATTAACATTAGTAGGAATTCAATGTATGCATCACTTGGAAAAAATACTCCCTAAGATATTTTACCATTGTCTTTCTAGGCAGGTAGGGGTGGCACCAATCATGCATCCAACACAGTTGTGCAATGCGCAAAGCAATAAAAAATAAAGAAAAAAGCACAGACATCTCCAAAGACTTTCTTCTTAAAATAGTAAGAAGGATCAAATGGAAAAGCTTTGTGAATCCTGTGAGGAGAACATGACTTAGTTGCATATTTTCCTGTAATTACAAAAGATCTAAAACCTAAGCTCACCCTTTCTCCTTATAAGAGAGAGCAGCAATGTGATAATAAAGACCAACCTCATTATGTAAGCAAGTCACAGATAAGATGCACTCAATTTATCATAAACATCCAGCCGGTGAAGAGAGAAGGGGGGAGGTTACACTGGAACTGGTTGACCTCTGTGCTTTTTCTGTTTTTTTTCTCCCTTTCATTTATAATAGAGGAAGATTTCTTCCCAATGTTTCAGCAGAATGTTTAGGCACTGGGGAAGAATAAGGCTTACGAGAAACAGTACCTGCAGACAGCCTCATGAGAGTGGGATGGGCTGATGAGGAATTTTGTTCACAGCTCAGCAGTTCTACAGTGCCCTACCATGGGACCACAGGCAGAAGCAGGTAAGAAGAGGAGACAACAGCAGATTGTGCCACTTCAGAGGTCCTTCTGAGGTCCTTCCTTTCTTCTTTGCAGCAGAAGGAAAGTTACCAGTGATCTTTCCTCTAACAAATGTTAAGCTCACTATTCTAGGCATGTCCAAACTGTGATACACAGAGGTAGCATTAACCGAATAAGCTCCAGAACCAGAAGTACCCTAGGAACACCTTCAAAACAGTGCACTCAGAGCTATTAGCTTTTGGAAGCTTACACTTCTTTCAAGACACAACTGGGGCATCCCACATCATATTACATGGGTGTATCAGTAGCAAGCAGCAAAGGAGCAGCAGGAAAAAAGGAAAGACTTTCATCAGAGGAAAATCAAAGTACCAAGATCTACTGTCAGGGTAGGCATCCTGTTGCTCTTCCCACATCTCTCTCCCTAAAATTACATTGTTCTGCTATTTTCTCTGCTAGAAGTACTTCTGGGAATAAGAAACCTTCACTTCACTTTAAAAACCAAATACAAGTTGCTGGTTGTGAGTGCTGCAGTGAGAGTTCAGTCTGGGAACCCTCTTCTACTCTCCCTATGGGAGGAGCTACATGCACCATTTCTCTGGTTACATACTTTGAGCATCAGGCACAAATTTGCATACACTTCCATTCTGACACTCAGATCACCAGGGTTTTGAAAGACAATGAGAAACACTAAGTTGAAAGAAGGAAGAGGGAAAATCTTGGGAGGCTACAATGAACCCAGCTCTTGAATGACTCATCGGTACAAGAACAGCTTGCCAACAGCAAGTTTTCCTGATAAGAAGCTCAGGAAGTTCAACAAGACCAAGTATCAAGTCCCGCACCTGGGTCAGACCAACCCACACTATCAATACAGGCTGGGGGATGAAAAGATTGAGAGCAGCCCTGCCAAGAAGGACTTGGGGGAACTGGTGGATGAAAAGCTGGACATGACTAGATAATGTATGCACTGGCAGCCCAGAAAGCCAACTGTATCCTGGGCTACATCACAAGAAGCATGGCCACCAGGTCAAGGCAGGTGATTTCCTCTACTCCACTCCTGTGAGACCCCACCTGGACTGCTATGTCCAGCTCTGGAGTCTTCAGTACAAGAAAGAGATGAAACTATCATAGCAGATCAAGGGCCACAAAGATGCTCAGAGGGCTTGAGCACCTCTCCTATGAAGGCAGTCTGATACAATTGGAGTTGTTTAGCCTGGAGAAAAGAAGGCTTCCAGGAGATCTTCCAGTGGCCTTTCCATATATAAAGTAGGTTTATAAGAAAAACAGAGAGACTTTTTATCAAGATCTGTAATAACAGGACAAGGGGCAATGGTTTTAAACTGAAAGAAGGTAGGTATAGATTGGATATAAGTAAGACATTTTTTATGATGAGGGTGGTGAGGTGCCCCATCAATGGAAGCGTTCAAGGTCAGTCAGGTGGGATGGGGCTTTGAGTAACTTGATGTAGTAAAAGATCTCCTTGTCCATGGCAGGGTGGGGGTTGGACTACAAGATCTTTAACAGTCCCTTCCAACCTAAATAATTCTATGATTCTATAATAAAAAAAGAAACCCCATCTCTTTCCTGTATTACCATTCTGACACATAAGGGTGAAAATGGCATCACTTTTGAGCTAAAAATCAGGCTTTCCTATGCCCTGTGTCAGCAAAGATGGTGACACAGGTGTGTTGTTAATCTGCTCTCAGACTGACTCAATTTATTCCTTCACCTCCAGAGCAGCACAGTGGAAGTGGGAAATAGCAAGGCACCCATCTGGGCAGGCACCAGAGAACTCCTTCAGCCTTACAACTGTTGTGTTGACCCCACGTCATAAAAGACTGGAGTCTCCTAAAAACTTCACTACTGAACTTCAGCCCAGGCTCAAGCACTACTGCTTTTAGCTATTGGGATATCCAGCTGGTGTCAGGCAAATTCGTCACTGTCACCTAAGAGAGCAGCTGTCTCTCTGTATTAATATTCAAGACAGTCAAGTCTTATGTTTAAGCAGCTAATTTGGAGAGTCCCCACCCTTAAAAAATAATATAATCATAGTTAAAAGAGAGAAATTAAAGAATATTTAATGCCCCCAGAAAAACTGCAGACCTTCAATTTAGGAAAACCAGCATTTCAGGTATTGATTTCATCTCGCAAACTGTCATTCTGGCAAGTCATACTGGGATCAGCGAGGGAGGAATGAAAGAGTTACGGATTCTTTGGGATGCTTCATTTCTGTGTTTATACACCTCCTCACACATTAGTGAATCACCAGTGCTGCCACACTACAAATAATAAATAACATTAACAGCAGAGCTCATATATTTGTATTCCCTTGTGTGCTTATCACAAAGCCATTTAAAGATGTTTTCAACTCTGAATACATTAGAAGTTATTTCAAATAAAAAGTCTTCTTAAAAGAATGTGACAGTTTTAAATACTGGAAATATGGTGGGATAAACACAGAATAAACACAGACCCCAGTACACCAACTCAGTAAGGTACATTCCACGAGTAGCGCAATGACGTCTTTTCAAGTCACTCAAACTTTGGAGGACAAAATGTTAACTTTTGTCCAGAAGCCTTGCTTGTTTTATTTTATGTCATTCTTATCTGCATTAGGACAGTATCAAGAGGGAGAAGACTGCATTTATAGTATCTTTGTGGAACTGAGCATTCTTGTGAACTAAAGCTAATCTGCATTTCTAACATGGGTGGTCAGAAGTTATCTAGGACATAACACTGTGTTTGAGCAGTTTCGATATTTGAAGAGAACAAGCTTTACCACTGCTGATGGAAAACACAGCAAGTGTCAAAACTGAAGTGCATGAAAAGCTTTCGGATGGATCAAACTGACTGAACATGTTGGCCAAGACAAATGAGATCAAATTGCCAAAGTTTTGCCATGGACATCCACATAACCACAGTTTTGTCTCTGGTGGCACACGATTAAGTAAAATCAACACATAAATAAATGGCAAAGCATGTGGAGCCAAGGCAAAACAGTCTGGTAAAGACACAAAAAAATGTAGCTTTTTGTTCAGTTCAAAGAATCCAGGCGTTATTGGGATATTTTCTCATGTATTTACTATTTGTCATTACTTATTGGCGCCCTCAGGCCATTATCTTTTACTCAATGGATCAATCCTGCACAGGCTAAAAGCACTCTGTAGCTTCTAGTCAGGTGACACTGGGCAGCTGAAGCTAGTCTAACCAGAGTCCTCTGTTTTCCAGCTCAATCAGGCACAAATTCCCACAGCAGGAACTTTGACATATATATACTCTAAAACTGATTTCTGCAAAAAGTGGTTTCTGCAAGAAAAACAATAAAATTATTTACTAGTTCTAAGTTTTCTGAATTTCCATAGAAATTCAGACCAGTCAAACCTGTAATGATGGGTCATTACAGTCAAACCTGTAATGAAGGGAAATGTGGGGTAAAAATCCTTCCAGTACTTGCTCTTTAATGCATTATCCCAACTATTGCCCCAAAAGAAATATGAGCAAAGGTAGCTGTCTGTATTCCTCTGGTTTATATGTTGCCACAATATCTGCAGACTAATGAACCATATAACCTAATCAGGAGAAAATCTTCTTGCCCCTTTCAGCAGGGGGCTGAAGCCAGGAACAGTGCTGCCAAGAGGGCTGGAGAAGGCCCCCAGGAACCACAGGGGGTTGCTACACCAAAGTGAGGGAGCAGGGACTCCTCTAGAGAAGGACATAAGGGGAGGGAGGCAACAAGGGGGAGGACCAAGGATGCAGAGCAACTTCTTTGCTGACAGACTAAGTAGCATCCTGGGGTGCATCAAGAAGAGTGTGGCCAGCAGGTCCAGGGAGGTTATCCTTCCCCTCTACTCTGCCCTGGTGAGGCTGCATCTGTAGTATTTAGTCTCCACAGTTCAAGAAGGACAGAGAACTGCTGGAGAGGGCACAGCAAAGTGCTACAAAAATGATGAGGGGTGTAGAACATCTCTCTTATGAGGAAAAGCTGAGGGACTTGGGTCTTTTTAGTTTGGAGAAGACTGAAGGGGGATCTGCTCAAGGCTTATAAATACTTCAAGGATTGGTGTCAAGAGAATGGGGTCAGTCTTTTTTCAGTGGTGCCCAGTGAGAGGACAAGAGGTAATTTAAGGCACAATCTTGAGCATAAGATGTTCCATCTAAACATGAGGAGGAACTTGTTCACTTTGAGGGTGGTAGAGCTCTGGAAGAGGCTGCCCAGACAAATGGTGGAGTCTCCATCTCTGGAGACATTCAAAACCTGCTTGGATATGTTCCTGTGGTCCCCAGGTGGACCTGCTTTGGCAGCAGGGTTGGTCTAGCTGATCTCCAGAGGCCCCATATCATTCTTTGATTCTGTGAATAAAGTAACCAGAAAAGTTCTGCAGCTACTATTTCCCTGCCCAGGAGGCGAACATCGTGGGAGCACAGCTGCAGGTATCCACCATGGAAAAGAAGAGGCCTTACCATGAAAAAGTGGCTTTAGGAGAGGTTGTCACATGCACAGCAATCTGCTTGCATACAAAGGAGCTTTAATCAATACTTAACTGGACGCCCACCTTAAATTTGGATCCTCAGCATTCAACTGCGGAAACCCACAGAGCACAAGGGGTGGAGGAAGGATGGGCTGAACAAGGTGGTCTTCGCACAGCTGCATATTTAATAGTTCAGAAACAACTAAATACAAAAAAGTGACCTTAAAGAAGTTACTTTGGTACAATTTGACTCAAAAATCACATTCCTCTCAGTGACTTATTAGCTTGCTTTTTCTGCATTTTATACCTCCTGAAAAAAGGACTTGGAGGAGGAAGCTAATCTAAGCCCAGTTCTTGTGTAACAGAAGTATGATTCAAGCGGGGTTCCACTTGCAGCACCATGTGTTTAAATTGTCAGACCAATAAATTTAGAAGAGGAGTTTTAATACCTACCAATGTTTTGCTGTTGGTACTTTAGAGAGAGACGGAATAGAACAACTACTCAGAAGCTAACATCAGTTAGATAAGTAGTTCAAATTTCCACCACTCGTTTCAAGGGAAAAAAAAAACCAAAAACAAAA